>CDFA01018659.1:0-18854 GCA_000826305.1 Acanthamoeba healyi
ACTGCTGGAAGTGCGGCAAGGGCCATGTGGTCTCCCGGCCTCAGTCCAACAGATGGAGCTGCTCCCTCGAGGGTTGCGACTTTGTCATCTGGAAGACCACGGCCAGCCGTGAGATGCAAAAGGTGTGAGCTAGTGTTAGTGCCTAGATACTCGTGCGTCGTGTGCGATCGAGCATGTTCACTGACGCGTGGAGAGCGTGCGTGTGTTGGCACGTGACAGGAGGAACTGCAGGAGCTGCTGACCGAGGGCGTCACGCCGTTCCTCTCGGGCTTCAAGTCGCGTGCGGGCAAGCCGTTTGAGGCGCGGTTGGCCATCAACCACGACAACAAAGTGGTGATGATGTTCCCATTCACCGCGAGGCGCCTGCCAAGCGCCTCCAGCAGCGGACAACACCGAGGGTCGCGGCGGCTGCCTGGCCTCACCGCCAGCTCCGAGGTCGACGAGTAGTACCAGGCTTTTCTCAGCGCTGGGCCAAAAGCGTGGTCAATAGCACACTGTTGGTATTCTCGCTCAGCTTGTTGTCGCTTCAGTTCACGACAGTGAATTGCAACCCTCTTTTTCTTTTTATCCACACGTTCTCCCTTGCAACTGCAGCCGAAATAGTCCACGCAGAAGCTTGGTTGGCTGCAACGGACCAATCGGGCGCACGCTGGAAAAATGGATAGCCAATCAACGCTCAATTTCCAAAGCATACCAAACATTTCGAACATTTCAGTCCACGTGGTGAGTATGTGGAACCTGATTGGATCTGGTAAAATGTCGACATACCAAAATTGCGCTAAAGATGGAAGGAATTATCCGGGCACGGTTACTTCCCGTCGCTCTGACTGGTCGTGCACCTCGCCTCCGCCAGAGCTCTTTTTGGCGCTGGGTCCGCTCTGGTGGCGCGCAACCAAAGAACGAAGAAGCTCGACGCGCGAAAGCGAAGGAAGCGTGAGCGAGTGACAGGCGAGAAGAGAGGAGGGCAAGAACTAAAGTTTACTACGACCTTGCTGGAGTTTCCTGACCACAGCGTGGATCCATTTCCAAGTGACCAGAAGAGGGTCGTGCGTGGGGCTCTTGTGCCTTGCGGTGGTTGGGGCGATGATGGACTACGGCTGGCTTTCGCTTCTTGTGGCTCTCTTGCTCGCTATCGGGCCACCATCGGCACAGCGAAATTGGCTCGGAGGGGTCACGGCCTTGAGCGTCACCGTGCTCCACTCGGGAGACGGCTACGGCTCGGTGGTGCCCATGGACTCGTCCAACTCGCCTTGCCGACCACTAGCGGCCGCGCCCTACTACGAGCCCATCAAGAAGAGTGCGAGCGCGTGCGATGGCGGGCTCGCACGGAGGAGCGGCGTGGCGGCGGCCGTGCGCGCAGAGGTCGAGGCTAGCGGCGGCTCGGTGGTGCTGATCGACGCCGGGAGCGCGCTCCTAGGTTCGCTCTACTACCTGACCTATGGCCCCGAGGTGATCGCCACCTACTACAACATGATGGACTACGACGCGGTCAAGCTCGAGGTCCACGACTTCACACCGGGGGTGGCCAAGATCGCCAACTTCACGCGTCTCCTGACCCACGGAGGCAACGCCACCGTCGTCGCGTCCAACGTCGTGAACCTCAACAACGACTCCCGCTTCGTGCTGAACGCCGATGGCGCCCAGGTGATGCCCTATGCCCTGATACCGCTGGCCGGCAGCGCAGGGGAGGTGTTGGGCTTCGTGGGCACTATGGCCGAGGGCCTGGCCAGCATGTTCGCCACCCCGGGCGAGGTCGACTCGACGCGGGAGCTCGTGGCGATGCGCAACACTGTCGCGATGCTCCAGAACATGGGCGTCAACAAGATCGTGGCGTCAGTGAGCGGTGCCAGCGTGGTGGACGACATCGTGAACGAGGTGCCCGGCATCGACGTGCTGATCGTTCTCTCCCAGCTCTACTGCGGTAACTCCAATCTCACCTCCGCCGCCAACAGCGCCGGGCCATACCCGACCGTGCGCGTGATGCCGTGGCGACAGCCGGTGCTGATCGTGGGCACGGGCGTAAACAACGGCAAGTACTTGGGCCGGCTCGATCTCGAGTTTGACGACTACGGAGTGATCACGTCGTGGCAGGGAGAGCCCATCCTGCTAAACGACAGCTCGCCCGTAGACACGGTCATGCAAGCCGACATCGTGCTGCGCCAGGTCAAGGTCGATAACGCCGCCGGGCAGACGGTGGGCTCCAGCCTGATCGAGCTGGCCTACGAGCACAAGTGCATGTTCGGCGAGTGCACGGTCGGTGCGTGGTCGGTCGACGCCATCCGCGCTCAGGGCAAGACTCAGATCGCGATGGCCAATGGCGGCTCAATGTACGGAAGCATCAGCGCGGGCAACATCACACTCGGCGAGCTTCAGACCGCGCTGCCGCTCCTGAACGGCGAGATCTACACCTACTCCCTCAAGGGGCGCTATCTGTGGCAGGCCCTCGAGAACTCGGTCAAGCTGGTCACCAACACCGACCTCAACTTGAGCCAGGGCATTGGTCGCTTCCTCCAGGTCTCTGGTCTGCGCGTGCTTTACAACCCTCAGGAGAAGGTGGGCTGGCGCATCGTGGACGTCATGGTCGAGACCTCGTCTGGCGTGTGGGAGCGACTCCGTGACGATCAAGACTACACGGTGACCTCGTTTCGCTGGCTCGGAGTGATAGGCGGTGACGACTACAAGATGATCAGCGACAATGCCCAGAAGCTCACCCCCGTGGGAGTGACCGGCAGCGGGGCCTATCTCATCGCTCTTACGCCCGGCGTCATCACCCATGTCAACATGGGCCGGCTCAACACCACCTCGCTCTCCACACGATCGTGCCATACGGGAAACGGCTCCCTGTGCAACGGCAATGGCGTCTGCGTGCTGGGCCAGTGCCAATGCTACGACCCTCTCTCGGCGTCATCTCTGTGCGAGTCCGGCGTCAGCGCCTCGAGCTCGCTATCGGCGGGAGGCATTGTCGGCATCGTTGTCGGATGCGCAGTGGCAGCCGTGTGCGTGCTGGCGACCGCCGTGTTCATCACGGCGCTGCTTACCTCCTTCCGTAAGCGACCAGCCCAGCAGGAGTGGCTGATAGACTTTGACGAGCTCGAGATCGGCGACCTGCTGGGGCGCGGCGGGTACGGCGAGGTCTACAGGGGCAAGTGGAAGGGCACCGGCGTCGCGGTGAAGACCATCAGCGCCGAGAACATCACGCGCGAAATGAAGAAGAACTTCATCGAGGAGACCTCGATCATGAGCCGGCTGAGACACCCCAACATCGTGCTCTTCATGGCGGCCTCGAGCAAGCCGCCACTACTCTGCATCGTGATGGAATACATGGCCCTCGGCTCACTCTACGACGTACGCATGATACCATCACCACTATATTCTCATTCGTAACACCACTGACTCCCGTCTTGTCCTCGCAGTTGTTGCACAACGATCTCGTAAACGACATTCCCTTTGCGCTGCGTCTCAAGCTCATGTACCAGGCAGCAAAGGGCATGCACTTCCTCCATTCCTCTGGTACGTCGGCCCCTTGAGTTACCTTGCAATGCACGATGATCGCTGATGAATGCACATTGCATCGCGACCATCTCCAGGTATCGCACACCGTGACCTTAAGTCGCTCAACTTGCTGCTCGACCACAAGTGGAACGTCAAGGTGGCCGACTTTGGTCTCACGGTCCTCCGCGACTCGGCCAAGCGCAAGGGCGACGGTGATGGCGTGGTGGGGAGCGTACCGTGGATGGCCCCCGAGATGCTCCAGCGCGAGCCGCACGATCTAATGGACTTTGTGCTGGCCGACGTCTACAGCTTCGGCATCATCCTGTGGGAGATGCTCACCCGCAGCCGTCCCTACGAGGGATTCAGTCCGGCACAAGTCGCCGTGGCGGTGATCAGGGACGACGTCCGCCCGACGCTGCCCAGCGCTCTCGATCTGGCCGACCACGAGCGACAGTACCTCAACCTCATGTCGGCCTGCTGGCATCGCGACCCGAGCGTCCGCCCGGTATTCCACAGCATCATGGAGACGCTAGTCAAGATTGGCAATGCCGTCGGAGGCAACAGCAGCAGCGGCAACGTCTTCTCGTCGAGCAGCGATAGCAGCGGGGGAGCTGGCAGCGGCCGCGGCGGCTCGGCTGGCGGCAGACCGCGACCGGCGGACAGCATGAGCCTCGTGAGCAGCCGTAGCTTGTCATCATCGCGGGGCAGCGATCACTACGACTACGAACTGGGGCCAAAGGCCAAGTCCCTGGGCGAGCGCGTGCCACGGGTTGACGTGACGTTCGTCGTGTGCGACCTGGCCCGATTCGATCGAGTGTGGCAGCGCAATCCGGCGGCCGCCGACAAGGCCATCCGCCGCTTCAGCGCGCTCGTGCGCCACAACGTCGCCTTGTCAGAGGGACACATCTACTCGAGACCGAGCTTCCACAGCGGCGGGACGTTCCTCGTGGCCTTTGCGCGCCCGTCCACAGCGAGCTCGTTTGCGCTGGCCCTCCAATCGGACATTGCAAATGAGACCGCTGTGAAGGATGGCCAGCTGCAACGCCACGCGCGAGTGGCCATCGCCTACCGCTCGGGCCCTTGCACGCCGCCGGCTGAAGACCGCACGCGCTCGACTTACCATCAGCGGGACTACGCAGAGGTGCTTAATCTCGTGTCGCACTGCCCTCCAGGCGGTGTGCTGTGTTCCCGAGGCTTCCACATCGCCTTCAAAGCGCAGACTGCGCCGGCGGACGAAGACGAGGATTCAAGGCATCGGGAGCTGTGCTTCACCGAGCGACGTAACGGAACTGTGCGGCTATCGAGAGGAACGGTGGACGCGGATGATGGCGCGATGGAGGATGATGACTGTGGCGATAGCGAGGAGGAAGAGGGCGTGTGCTCTTCCGACCGATGTCCGTGGATCATCGATGCAGAGAGCATAGAGCTCGGCGAGTGCATCGGCGAGGGCAGCTTCGCAGAGGTGCTCGAGGGCGTTTGTGACGACCGTCCCGTGGCTGTCAAGCGGCTGTTCAACAGCCGACTGGACGACAACGGCATGCGCAAGATGCGCAAGGAGGCCGCGATCCTCTCCGGCGTGGATCATCCCAACGTGGTCAAGCTCATCGGCTTGTCCGTCACCGACCGCAGTCTGCTGATGGTCATGGAGTTGGTTCCCGGAGGGAGTCTGCGCAGCCTCCTCTCCAGTCCATCGACCACCCTCAGGTGGCCGCATCGGCTGGCCCTGCTGCGCGACGCCGCGATCGGAATCGCATTCCTTCACTCAAAAGGCATCGTCCACCGAGACCTGAAGGTGCGCCATCACTGCCCCTCCCTCTCTCGTTGATCAAACATCACCTTACCGACCATTGCCTCACATTTCAACCTACTACAGTCATCCAACCTGCTCGTCGACGGTCAGCTGCGCGTCAAGGTCGCCGACTTTGGCTTTGCCACTGTCAAACAGGACAACTGTACCATGACCCGCTGCGGGTCGCCTTCGTGGACAGCGCCCGAGGTGCTCGCTCCCGTCTTCACCAACATCACCTCCACCGCAGCCGAGAGCGGCCGCGGCGGCAGCGTGGCTGGAGAGGGCAATCACGGTGCGAGCGACGCGGGCGACGACGACGAGAACGACTCGAGACACCTCATCAGCAGCAAGGTGTACAGCGAGAAGGCCGACGTGTACAGCTTCGGGATCGTGATGTGGGAGGTGCTCACGCGCCGTGTGCCCTACGAGGAGGGCAACCTCACCACGGTGGCGATCGACGTGCTGCAGGGCAAGCGGCCTCCCGTGCCATCCGACAGCCCGCCCCGGTACGCCGAGGTCATGCGACGGTGCTGGCATCAGAAGCCCAGCAAGCGGCCCGGCATGGACGACGTGCTCATCTTCCTCAACAACCAGCTTGATGACTTGGCCGACTCTGGCGTGTAAACCTGCACAGTGACACACTTCACAACAGACCATCAGCGTGTCCGACACGTGCGCGTCCTTCGGAGGTTTGCGAACGCAGTAATCGCGGGGTAGAGGTGGAGGGGACACGTACGGCGTTGCACAAAGTTTTCTGCGCTGCGATTGGCCAGAGTTTGAGCGCAGTATGAGGCATCTTCATCATGCAAGACGATAACATCAAAAAGGTCCGGCATCAGCGCAAGCCCAACTACCTTCACAGTCTAGACAGGCAGACAGACATGTCCACCAAGCCAACTCCTATTAAGTCGGGCCATGTGGCGGCCAACGGTCTCAATTACTACTACGAAGTTCACGGGCAAGGCGAGCCCCTCCTGCTCCTTCACGGCGGCTTCGGGTCCATCGACATGTTCGGGCCCGTCCTCACGCGCCTGGCCGCTGAGAGGGAGGTGATCGGAGTAGACCTGCAGGGCCACGGACAAACCGACCTGGGCGAGCGCGCGATGGACATGAGCGACATGGGCGACGACATGGCAGCGATCTTGGCCGAGCTCGGTCACAACCAGGTCGACGTGATGGGCTTCTCCTTCGGGTCGGCTGTCGCCTTGGAGCTCGCTGTGGCGCATCCGGAGCGGGTCCGACACCTCGTCCTCGTGTCGGCGTGCTACTCCACGGACGGGGTCTACCCTGAGATGCTGCTCCTGCAGGGCCAGCTGCACGGCGGGTTGGCAGAGGCGATGAAGGACACGCCCATGTATAAGTCCTATGCGGCCGTCGCGTCGCGGCCGGAGGACTTCCCCAAACTGCTCGACCGGATGGGCAACCTCATGAAGAAGCCCGTTAACGTTGAGGACAAGGTCAGGCTGTTGACCATGCCCGTCATGCTGGTCTACGGCGACGGTGACATGTTCAAGCCGGAGCACATCGTCCACTTCTACCAGCGGCTCGGCGGATGGCTGAGGGACCCCGGGGCGAACCGCGAGCACATGCCCCGGAACAGGCTGGCCATCCTTCCCGACCTCACCCACTACGACATCTTCCGAGCGCCCGAGCTGGCCGCCACCGTCCTCCCCTTCTTGAACGGGGCGAAAAGGTCAGGCTGAAAATGTCCCGGCTTGGATTTGGTGTTTTGTTAATTTTTTCTTGGAATATGGATTACTTCTAAGCACTGTTTGACCTCTTCCTCGAAGCTGCCCCGATTAAAACTATAAAACGTCGCATAGTGTCCAACCTCAAACACCACCAGCACTACCAACAACCACCTCAACACTCGCACGCAATCAGCCAGATGTCTTCATCCCGCAAGTCCACCAACAGCTCTTCGCACAGGGCTGACCCCTACACTCGCCCGGCCACGACCATCAAGAAGACCGGTCAGCTGCAGCGCCAGGTGAGCTTTGGCGTGGGCAACACGATGCGCCGCGTGGCCGACCTCAAGGAGAACCACGACCGAGTGGTGGCCATGGGCGGAACGGCGCGACTGACCCGCGCGCAGGCCCTCAAGCTCGAGCAGTACACCACCGTCCAGACCCGCAGCCGATCTCGCCAGCTGGCCGACCACTGAGTCACTCTCACTGTGCTTGAGCAAGAGATATAATATATAGACTTGTACATACCTCAAGTCGCACACACACCACATCGATACCTCACTTGACTTTGGTGAAGAGGATCTCCTTCAGACCAGCTTGTCGCCCGGTCGGCGGCCGTAGACGAGCGCCTGCGCTTCGCTCGTCGGCGGGCACGCCCAGAATGTTGAGCGTCTTGGTCGCGATGCATCAACGCCTTTTTGTCATCAGGCGGTGGTGGCAGCTGTTGTTGTTCTGATCCAACTGCGTCGTGTGGTCGAGTTCGCTTGCAGGCGCAGAGGCGGCGATGTGTTGGCGTAGTCTCTGCTTGGCCATGATCGACCTGGAAAAGAACTGGTTTGTGTGGATACGCGTAAGGTGGTGTGGGTGAGCAGCGACACTTAAGCACGGAAGGAGTGAAGAACTGTACCTCGTTCGCTTTGTTGCTGTTGTAGTACACTAGCGCCAGGTCGAGGTCCATTTCCCCTGGATCGGGCACAAAGTAAGCAATCAAGACTTGATCATCCTAGGCTAAGCCCATGTCGGACTTGTACCCTTGGCGAAGCGAAGTTCGTTGCTCCCCAGCGCTGCGGCTCGGTCGAGCGATTGGATGAGCTGCGGTGCGTTGACCTGGTGGCTGAACAGTTCTGACACCAATTCTCGCCCTCGCTGCATGTACGACAGGAAGGCGAGTCAGCGCGTCAGTCCACCAGTCTATGCCCTCTAGTCTGCCGTGCGGTGGTTCTCTCGCACCAGCTGCGCGCGGTTCCACCGCTCTTGGTCAGAGTAGAGCGCCACAGCGTGATCAGCAATCTCGTCCGGCGTGCGTCCGATCGCGCCTCCCCAGTCCGCCTCGCCCGCACCGCTTTGCATTCCCTCGGCGCCTGCGAGTGAAACACTGATCAGTCCAGTGGTGCATTCGATAAGGCCCATTATGGCAAGCAGAGGCTCTCGGAGTGTGACGAACCAATCGGAGTGGTGACGCAGGGTAGGCCTGACCTGCACGCGAGTGTGTGTCGTTGTTGATTAGTTTATGTGTGCGAGGACGGATAGGGTTGGGGTCCGCGTCGTACCACCATCCGTCTGCAATCTTGCCTTTGATCCCCGCTCCGAACCTGCACACAATGGCACAGGATCAGCACTCTTGCGCCACCTTTCGGACGTGGAGGCCCAGCACGACCGACACGCACCGCAACGGGGCCAGGTTGATGCGATGCCGCTGGATCGTGGAGTGCAGGCGTTGAGGTGGTAAAACACCTGTGTTAACGAACACACAAACGAAAACGATCAGCTTCTGTCGTTTTCCTGGGAGGGTATCAGGACATAAGTCAAACTCTTGCCTTTGACGACGAAGCCCTGGTCCGTTGATGACAGTAGAACCGAGGCCTTGTCCGGATAAGCTCCATACACCTGTGTTGTGTCAACAACAACATTGCACTGATGAGCGATCGCAACTCATCGCCAAGGGGCAGGCTGCGCCCAAGGTAGTGGTAATCCTTTACGTGCAGCTTGGCCTGAGGCAGACGGGCTCTGATGCGGGGCCTGCATCAGAGAGACGAGCGTTTTAGAAAAGACGATTGCCATGAAGCAATCGCAGAGGATGCGAACCATATGTTGTGGAAGGTCCAGTGGAATGAGTCCCAGTTCGGTGGATGCCTGAAGTTGCCCAGCATGAAGAAGTTGTGCCTGAACGAACGCGGACACTAGAGTGAGAAAGAAGAACCAGCGGCGAAGCAGTGATGGAGGAAGATCGCGTTTACGTACCGTCGGTCCCAACCGGGCAACCCCTGAAGGGCGGGCGGCTCGTCATAGTAGAACGGCGCCAGTTGAAGCTGCAAGAGAGGCACGATCAACAGACGAACAACGTGTGAACATGCAGACTCAGGCGCATTGGGACGGGTTTTGGCCTCACCGTGTGTTCGGGAATGCCATAGCGGCGCACTAGAAGCTCCTTCTCCCACGACGATACCACCTGAGCAGCAGAAGAGAACATGTGTTGTGTGTCACAGATCCTCAGAGTGTGCGCTGGTGTGTGTCCGCGTTGGGTGGTACCAGCGTGAGGTCGGCGCGGCGGATGGACGAGATCTCTCGCAGCATGTCTGAACTCGTTGGCGGAACGTGAATGTCGACGATCTCCTCCGTCGTCCGGCCTGAATGCGGCCTTGAGCCCATCAGCACTGCTCCAGCACCAAAGGACCCACAATGAGAGAGGGTTGGGGTGCACCTTGTTCGAGTGCCTTCATCCTCTCGCGGCGGATGAAGTGCAGATCCTGCGTGTCTATCACGCAGATCGACGAGGGCCACGCCTGCCTCACGCGCCACCCAAACTGCTCCTCCTGCCAATGTCATACGCACACGTCCTCAGTCAACGTCAGACTGCCCATAGACACTGGCTAGTACGAGCGCCCGCACCATGAGGAAACGATCGAAGATGACAAAGTCGGGCTTCAGCTGCGCGACGGCCTCATCGAAGCTGTCATGATTGACCTTCACCTGTAGCGTGCGCACGCCCGACTCTGCACGATCGTTGTCGTGTGCATTACACACACAGTACATACGCGAGCACGATCAGCGACAAGGTTCAGGTGTTGTGAAACTCCAGAGTGCGCGCGTGCCTTGCCTCAGGCTGTCCGTGAACGCAGTCGGCTTGGCCGGAGAGCACACATGCACTTCCCAGTCCTGCTCTCTCATCGCCCGGATGAGCTGCCACGACCGCACGCCCGCTGCGGAGCTGTCCCTCTTGCAGTTCACACACACACACGCCAGCAAGCAGGGAGTGAGCGGTGAGTTCGCGCATGCAGTGTGCCACGAGTGTGTGTAATACATACCTCGGGCCACACCGACCCTATCATGAGCACTCGCCGCCTGTCGCGTTGCAGCTCTGCGTTGTTCGGCTCACGCGCAGAGCTCGTGCTGACGGCTGTTGTGACCAATCAATCACGATACGATTAAATCAAATTTATTTATTAAATTTAAAATGGCACCGCAGTACCTCGACCAAGAGTCTGCCGGAGGGGAGTACAGGTGCCAGTTCCGGAGAGGGTCCATCTTCTGGCCTGAGCTCTTCCGGACCAGCAGGAGTGCGCACGCACCGACCTTTGCATCTTTTCTTTTGTGATTTCGACATTTTCTCAACATTTCCCTTTCATTTAAAATGAAGGAGTCTCAACGACGAATGGCGGGGCGCACGAGCCAGGCCTCGTCGATGACGGCGCTGTCGCTGGATCTCTTCATGGTCCAGTGAAGATGGGTCGCGTTGTAGACCTCGAAGTAACCAAAGCCGTAATCCGACACGCTGTGTGTGTGTGTGTTTCGCAATTGCAGGTCCGTCAGCCTCTGCCTGAGCGCAAGAGCGAAACGAAAGAGCGGAAACGAGAGCCAAGGGAGGGAGGAGGGAGCAGTGTACGATTTGGCGGCCCAAGCGGGCGGAGGCTGCTGCCAGTGCTTGTAGAGACCCTCGCCGTTGCCGCCAACGCCGTTGGTGATGTAGACGGGCGCGTCGGCGGTCACGTTGCCCTTGTAGACCGGGTGCGTCCTCTCGTAGGCGTGGACGTGTCCTGTTCAAATCGGTCAGCCCGTCGGCTTTCTAGAGGGAGAGCATTCGCTGTACGCACCCTGGAGCACAAGGTCGACCTTGTAGTGGTAGAACAGATCCTCGAAGCTCTCCTTCATCAGCCATCCGTCCCACTGGTGCACTGCACGTAAAAGGGTGAGCATGTACGTGCGCGTGTTCAAGCGAGGGTGAGAGCGTACCGGTGTTGGAGCAGTACCAGGGCGAGTGCCAGAAGGCCACCACCCACGGGGTCTTGGTCCGGTTGACGTTGTGGAGGTCCTGCTTGAGCCAGATGTGCTGCGGCGACATCTGAAAGTACTCGAACGACTCGGAGTCGAGAGCAATGAAGTGAATGTTGCCGTAGTCCCAGCTGTAGTACAGGTTGCCGAAGGAGCCGCCGCTTTGCTTCGCTGTTGGTTGTGAGTGCACGCAATTAGTCGCTCGTCGCCGCTGTGCAGATGAGGGGACCGTTGGCGGGGAGCATACCGGGCATGGAGAAACGGTTGAGGAACGGCAGGAGAAGATCGATGAGCTCGTGGTTGCCCACGGCCACCATCCAGGGCAGGTGGGTGGCGAGCGGCTGCGTGAGCCTGCCCCACACGTCCCAGATCTCTTGTACGCCGTTGGCATAGCTTGGTGGTCGCGCAAAGCAAAGGTCAGTCTAGACGGATCGGCCACCACTCTGATCGATTTGTGTACTGCGTACTGTACCTGATGTCGCCAGCGTGGACGAGCAGATCAAAGTGAAGCTTCTGATCGGCCGTCATCATGGCTGCCAGCACCTCCTTGGAGTCAGCGGTGGCGCCCTCGTCGCCGATCGACATGACGCGGATGGGCCTGGAGAGAGGGCAGATGACGTCAGTAGGTCGTTTTGGCTCTGTAGAGCGCATTGGCGAGCTAGCTTGTTACCTGTCGGGAGTGGGGGCAATCTCGGGCTCGGTGGTGAACTGGTAGATATCGCTCCAGCCTCCTGACTCGTCACCCACGCGGTACGAGTAACTGCAAGTGTGCGGCAAAGTGAGCCTCTCCGCCGCACGCACGCACACGCACGCAGGAGAATGTGGCCGTACACGGTGGACGCGTTCAGATGGCGCAGAGTAGCAACTGGTACGAGAGGAAGAACGGGTGAGTGTGAGAGAACTCAGATCGCCACCAGGAAGGAGGAGGAGCCAACACGTAGAAGAAGAGCGTACAGTGGATCTGAGGCGAGACGTAGAGGGGAATCCAGGGCATGTAGTAGTAGCTGGCCGAGCCCTCCACCACCCACTGGCCGCACCCGGCGCACGTGTACTGCACCTTGGAACCGGTCTTGCTCAGCGTGGCCCAACCCACCACCATCTCGCCCTTCGTGCCTGCGGACCCCACGCAACACGAAGTCAGAACGCGCGTGCCATATTTTTTTTCTTTCTTTTTATTTAGCAACTGATTTATAAAATAATTGATAAATAGGGAAACATCGTAAATTATCAGGCTAATTTTTTGCTCCAAATTTAATCAAATAAAATTATATGTAATTTAATCATGAAAATTGGAATTCATTTCATTTCAGTATTGGGGGGGCAGAGGTGAGGAATTACCGGTGAGGGCCAGACGGATCTGTTCGGGCGGGGCCGGGGCGCTGCAGGCCACAGCGAGCAGGAGCGCAAGCGAGGCGCACGACAGGAGCCACGAAGACGTTGCCATCTGTCCCACACACGTCGTCAAAAAGATGCCAACAAATCACCTCCCCCCCCTCTTCCACACGCCTGCCACACAAACACCGTTAGATTGATGGCTCGCACCTTCTTTTGCGTGTGTGCGCACAGGAGAGCCGGAAGATGGAGTCTTCTGTCGGGGCTGGAGTTTATAAAGAAAACGCCAATGAAAATGCTCGCCACGCGAGGAAGCTGTCTCCAGCTGTTGACAGTGGCGGGAGCGTATGAGTGTTCTCATCGCCACTCGGGCTTCTTTCGGCCATCGGGGCCACAGGGGTTGACGGCCGGGTTGTGGTGGAGCGTGAGCGTCTCGTTCACGCTTCGACAGTACTCCAACTCCACGCCCAGCACCCTCGCCAGTCGTTGTGTGTCGGCCGGCGCTTGTGGCAGCAGATGATCCTGTGCGTCATGAAGTGGCTACGGTCAGTCGAAACCCAACTGCACGGCCACGATGACACGCCACGCTACACGCTTGAATGGGAGCTGAAGCACGCGTACGGTGAGCCATCGATGGATCTTGGTCCGCGCACGCTCCACTTCTCGGATGTAAAATGCTGGAGGGAGGTCGTGCACGGCCTCATAGCGCCGCGGCTCTGTTTTGGGCACCTCCTCCGCCCTTTCTACCGCGTCAATGTCCTCGCTCGCCTTCTCCGTTGCAATCAGTGGTTCGTTTCCGTCCGTCTTGTCGTTGCCTTCGAGTCCAGCGTAGTTCTTGACGATGACGTCGCGGCGGTAGTACGACGCGTTCCATGGCGCGTAGGCGTCCGTCATCCAGTTGTCCTCCCACCAGTTGTGGAACATGTAAGGATGGGCTGGCGCCTCGTCGCCCAGCATCTCCACGTGCAGCCGATGGAAGAACGGAAACTCGGCAAAGGGCTGCGGCGACGAGATGTCCAGCCCGCCGGTGATCCCAAAGTGCGGCACCAAGGCCGACCCACGCAGCACGTCGGTGAGCACCTCGGTCCATCGGCGCGACACGAACTGAAGGTCGTCGTTGATGAGGTAGAAGAACTCGTAGCCTGCGGCGAAGCCGTGCAGCGTGGGCAGATTGAAGAGGATGCTGAGGCCGCGTTTGCCGGTAACACGCGGACCGGCCTCAACCACGACGAAGTCCACCTTGAACTCGTCGTTCCTCCATCGCTCGCACTCATCGCGCTGCTGCTTGATCTGAAGCGTGACAAGTGATATCCCCACGACCTCTCTACGTTAGGCAAACGAAGAGGCAGCTCCGGAGCGCGCCCTTGGGTTGGCGAACCTGATCGAAGTGATGCTGCACGACGGTGGCGTTGCTGAACACGGGGTCGCCTTGCGTGTAGCAGAGGAAGTAGGTGTAGTGGTAGCCCGCGCTGGCCGTGTCGCACAGGCTGGGCAGCGAGACGGAGAAGAGAGGCAGGGATTCCAGTTTCGTGATCTTGCCCTTGGACGTGATCGGCGTCACCAGAGCTATCGTGTCTGCTCCAAGTGGGCAGCACGGTCAGTGACTCGCGTTAGTGACCTGCACACGCGTGCACACACACAGTGTGGTGATGCGTGCCTGGCTTGACCTGATCGGAGGCCGAGAGGGAGCGCTGGATGAGAAGGCGCACGGTCTGCCCGAGGTCGTCGATCTTGTCGACGAGGTCGGTGAACGCCCGCCGCTGGATGTAGGTCTCCACGTCGCCGTCGGCCACGTCTGGCGACCGGAACAGCGATCGCTCGTAGACCGGCAGCTTGGCCGTGCGGTCGGCACCGGTGATGATAACGTTGAATGCGTGCATTTCCACGTAAACATAGTACCCCAGCATCATGTTGATGGACACTGCTCGCGCACGTACAACCAGCACACCAAGTAGTGATTAGTTTTGTACATAAAATACAAAAGAATTTTTAAAAAAAGGGGAAAAAGAATGAAGTGAGGGCACCGAAGGAGAAAAGGGCGAGGCCGTAGAGGAAGAGCGTGAGGCGGCGAGTCGACGACGTCATGCGAGTAGGACAGCCAGCCTCTGCTGGAAGAGCGGCGCTGCCGGGGCGTGCTTTCAACTCCGACAGCCAAAAGAGAGGAACATTTTCTTTCCCCGTTTCTCATTTCTTCTTTTACGGAAACCGGCAAAGCTGGTCTGCTGGCGAGACCAACAAGAAGCATGTGGGTGCAAGAAAAAGACGTTTTTTTTCCAGATGAAGTTTGCAACGTGTCGATCCGGCAGTTCTTCTCCCTCACCACCCCGAACACAACATGTTGCCGCTCCTGCCGGAGGAAGTCTGCTTGCAGTACGTGTGCCCGCGGTGCACTTCAATGTGCCAAGCTTGGGCAAAGCTAACATCACCGCGGGGGGGGGGTGCAGCGTACTGGGGTACCTCACGGTCTCGGAGCTGGGGGCCGTGTGCGAGCTGGTCAACTCTGAGTGGCGACGCATCGCCCTCACCGAGAGCCTGTGGCGCCATCTCTTCCGCCTCGCCTATCCTGGCGTACTCTCCTCCCCTCATCAGCCTCCTCATGCTTGCGTGCCAGCCCTTGCAGGTTGGTGGCTGACAGGACTTACTGCACACCAGGCTGCAGCCGATATAGCGCACGCCGACGCTGCGAGGAACGAGGGAGGGGCGTCGAAGCGGCCGCGCAGGTCGTACAGAGAGCTGTACCGCGAGTACGCAGTGCGCGAGCAAAAGGAAGCCGAGGAGCAGGAACGCCGCAAGCATGCGACCGAGGAGCCCGTCTTTCGTCTGGACGATCAGGACACCTCGCCCGAGGCAGTTGGCACGTCTAGCCGTGTGCTTGCTGCATTCGTGCGTGCGTGTGTTCGTGCATGGCGTCTAACTGGTGTGTGCGATGCAGCAATGCTCTTCGAGCGGCATCGGGATCCATCGACAATGGCTCACGGCTTGCTCGCCCAATACGACAACAGTGCTGTCATCGGAGACATGGAACGTGCATTTGAGATCTGCAATATGGCCATCTACTTCTTCGACCGGCTCATCGAAGGTGAGGAGCCTGCCTCCCTCCCCTCTCTTCGTCTTCGTCTTGGGTGGTGTCTCGCTAACCCGGAACCCGGAACACGACCTCGTTTGGCGGCAGAGAACGAGCAAGTGACGCAAAAAGGGACCGCGAGCATCACGTACCTGAGGTGGCACCTTGGACTGATCACAGCTTACGCCAACAAGGGCTTCTCCCTGCGGCATTTGGGCTATCTATCGCTGGCGATCAACTCCTACACCAAGGCGATTCAGCTCCACGATCAGGTTGGTCTCTAGCGAGCACTTCCCCTCTCACACGTCGTGAATCGCGATCATGACCGTGCGTGCGTGCAGCTGGTTGCCGATCGTCAGGAGACTGCTCCTGCCTTTGTCATCGCAGCGGCGCACAACCACCGGGTGACCGCCACGAAGAACTGCGGTATGGCGTACATGCTCCTGGAGAGGCCCGAGTTGGCGCTTCCCATGATCGATCGTGCCACCAAGTGGCTGCAGGTTGGACCCACCTCGCTCTTTTCAGAGCCTCTCGAGGCTTGACGCGTACTTACCTTCTCGATGGCAGGATCAGTGGGACAGTGGCGAGTTGCCCTGTGACGAGCAGGCGCACTACTACAACCTCCTCGCCTGCATCACTCACCGGTACACTCTGGCGCCTCGCCGCGATAATCACCAGTCATCCGCTCACGGTGTTCACCGTGTGCAGCTTCAAGGCGCAGTCGGCTCTCGCTGACTGGGAGAGAGCGGCGGCCGACTTCCACCATGTGTTCGCCATCGAGGCGAACTTCCGGGAGGAAGCCAAGGCGGACGACCAGGCCGCCCGTCCGGAGACGGCTCTGGCCGAGGTGGCACGGCAGGTGTGGCGGGGCCTGTGCCTCCAGGTCCGCACCATGGCCGTAGAGCAGCCCGAGGACTTTAGCCGCCTGGTGGCCGCCCTCGACAACCTTTCCCCGCAGGCCGCCGCCAGCGCCAGGCAAATCGGCACGACCGGCTGGTCGTGAGGGCACGTCAGGCGAGCGAGAGAGAGAAACTCGCGATGATCATTGTAGGGTACAGTTGAAGCAAGTGGAAGAGACTTGGCCGGCTCCTCGGGACTTGCCGGGCGTCCAGATGCTGACGTCGCCGTCGCCGTCGGGCTCGCCGTCGTCCACCAACAGCGGCTCCCGGAACGCCGAATTGCGGTTCGGGCGAGGACCGCTCCGATAGCTGCCCGAGCTCCGCCGGCTCGAGTGGTTCGGCGACGTGAACGCGCCGTCGTTGTTGCTGTTATCGTCGTCGCCGTCGTCGGCGAGCTGCATCTGCTCGACGCGCCCGGCCAGGGTCTGACTCTGTCGCTTCACCTCCTGAAGCTCCTTCTGCAGCGCCGCCTTCTCCGACTCGAGCTAGCTCGGTTGCAATTGGAGGAGATAAGCACACCATCACCAAGGCTTACCATCAAACGCTACGCAGGAGAGCACGGACGGACCTGCAGGCGAGTCTTAAGCTCCTTCTGCGCCATGGCTTTCCACTGGGCAACGTCAGTATCGGCTTTCTTCTTCTCGTCGGCCAGCTTGGCCTGCAGGTCATGGACCTTCCCCTCCAGCATCTCTTTCATCTCGCCCATCTGCAACTTCATCATCTCGATCGCCTGTCGTGGGCGAACATCACCGTGCGGAGCGCGTGATGTCAATCTTCAAAGTCAGGCTGTATGGACAGCGTCCTCGAGAGAAAGAGATGGCGTACCTGTGCGGGATCGCTAGAATCGCCAGACTGGTCGATAAGGCGCTGCATCCTGGCGTAGGTTTCCAGATCCTTCTTCATGGTGTCCAAGGCCTCCTGTTTCTCTCGCATCTCCTCTCGCAATCGCTTCACCTCTTCGTCCCTGCTCGAATACACCGTACCATCCGCGCCCGCAAACTGCTCGAGCACACACACACGCACACATGCACACACAGGAGGAGAGGGCGGCAATGTGTGAGCGAGTGTTGCGCTCGGCGACAAAACCCACACGAGAAGGGAGGCGACCACACCTGTTCGCGCTCGACAAGCTGCTGCGCGAGTTGCTGCAGCTGCGTTTTGAGCGAGTTCCTCTCCTGCTGGAGCTGCTTGATGTTCTTCTGCTCCTTCTCCATGACGAACAGTGCCTTGCGCTTCTCGGCCTCTAGTGCCTCCTTCGTCTGCCTGAACGCCTTCTCCAGCTCTGTGGCAGCAAGCGGCAATCAACACGTGATGAGACACATCAACAGAGAGAGAGAGAGAGCGAGTGAAGGTGTGCTACCTTTCACCTCCATTTCACGCGTCTGATACCTCTGCAGGAGTTCAGACTCGCGCAACGGGGTGAACCCTTGTCGGTCCGAGTTTGTGGGTGAGGACGACGAGGAAGAGGACGCCGACGAGGTCGCCGAGGTCTGCATGGGCGGACCGCCCGATGACTTGCGTATATCAAAGTCGGAGAACGGCGTAGCTACAGCAGCCGTGGGCGATGGCTGCGCGCCCGGGACGCTTACCGAGGGCGTTGGCGCGGGGCCAGCGATCGCAGTAGGTGTGGCGGGAGTCGAGGCAGTGGCAGAGGCAGAGGATGAGCTGAGCGCAGCGCTCAAGGCCGACGCGGCAGCGAGCGCGGCGGCAGGCGAGGCAGAGGCGGCGTGGTAAGCGCTGGAGCGGCGGAGCGCGTCCATCCACTCCTCCATCTCTGGCAGAGAGCGCGCATGCAGGTAGTAGGTGCGCTGCGAGCCGCCACTGTCGCGCACCAGCTCGAAGAGGAACGGGTTGGCAGGCGACGGGTCCGCGGGGCCGATGCTCACCACCTCGGCCATGGGGATGGTGCCGAGGGCGGGCGTGCCCGGCTTCTTGTGATATGTGAGAGTGTTGTCCTCGAGCACGAACCAGCGTTGCTTGAGCGTCTTGATGTAGGGCTTCTTGCCTCGCTTGTGCAGGAACCCCTGCTTTATGGGCGCCACAACCGCAGACGAGGAGCCCCCTTGGACAGAGGTCTGCAGCTGCAATTGCGCCCCCCCCCACAAATAAATCAGAATTAATTGCCGATTTAATAATAATTCACTTGCAAGAACGGACAGATAAATGGAGCGGTACCGCCGCAGCCGCTGCGCCAGCCCCGCTCACGTGGGTAACGCGCATGGGCGCAGACACACCCTCCATCTTCTCTCGCGTTGTTGTTGTCGTGACAGGTCCCCTGTGCGCCCCCAATACTCTCGTTGCGTGCATTCCAGAGCAATTAT
>CDFA01018661.1:0-13879 GCA_000826305.1 Acanthamoeba healyi
ACCAACCCCACCCCGCCTCCGGAGCTCTTCGAGTCTCGTACGCCGCCACCGACACACTCGCACACGCACACGCACGCACGCGCTGTTGACACTCACTGTGGTGTGTGTGTGCAGGGGCGAAGGCGTTCCTGGAGTACATCCGCGCCAAGTACGAGGCGATGGGCGACAAGCTGCACATCTTCTACTCGTGCGGGCCGAAGCCCATCATGGGCGGCCCCGTGTGCGACTACATCAAGAAGGCCGTCTCGCAGGTCCGCAACGCGCACTACATCGACATCCAGAACGTGCTCGACATCCCACAGGACCTCGGCTGCGACAACCACCCCAACGTACGTCGACCACACACGCACCATCGCACACGCACGCGCGTGTCTGACCTGAGTTGTGCGCTCACGCGTCGCTCTCGTTATGCGCAGGTGGTGGGGCAGCAGAAGATGGCGAACGCGATCCTCCCGGTGGTGCGCGACGTCATGGGCTGGCATTGACGTGCCTTTTGTTGTTGTTGTTGAAGCAAGAGAGAGCAACAATCTAGTACTTGAACTCGACGACGACAAGGTACTTGATCAGGAGCTGCGCAACGTCGTAGACGATGAACTCGTTGTAGAGCAGGCTCGTGTTGGACGTGCCTGTCGGCACCGGCTTGCCCAGCGGCACCACAGTCCCATCCGCCCTGCGCAGAGCGTCCCACCCATCCCATCCCATCCCATCCCATCCCATCCCATCCCGCCAGTCAGTCAGTGAGCCAGCCGCACTCCAAGACGTGTGCAGCGTCGCGTCTGGCCATCACGTACATGGTGACGTTCTCTGCCGGATCGGGCCCGGTGGCGCCGCAGCCCATGGTCGAGTCAAAGCCGGGCTTGTTGGCGTTCATGAACTCGGCCTGCGTGCAGTCGTAGGTCTTGCCCAGCGCGACACGCGACAGCAGGAGCACGCCCAACGGGTTGTCTCGGCTCGCGTGGCAGTAGTTGGCGCTCTTGGTCACCAGATCCGCAAAGTACACTGCGCGTCACGGCGTGCCATCAGCATGAGCACTCTTCGTTGGATCATCAGCGCACGGCATGTGCCGTACCTCCTTTGCCGAACATGTAGCCCGTGGAGGGTGCTTCGGGCGGGGCGATACGCAGACCCTGCAAGCGCACGCACACACACGTTAGTTTGCAAAGGCAGGGCGTCGCGCGTTGAAGAGCGAGAGAGAAGCATACCTGCGAGAGGATTCCCATGAAGTTGGTCAGCCGTGAGCCGTGCCACAGCAGCTGCTGATTGCCCAACGCCGCGTAGGGCTTGAATCGCTCCTCTTCGCCTGGCCGCTCCACCGTGTACAGTTCCTGCTCGTGTAATGATACCGGCCCGCAGCGCAAGTGAGCGAGTGAGCATTCGTTACCGGTCGGTGGTGCAAGGCAGCGCAGAGGGAGAGAGGACCTTGAGGCGAAGCTTGTAGTTGGTGTGGGTGGGGGCGTGTGTGTTCTTGATGTACTGGGCCACGATGCCCCAGTCTCGGCTGTTCTTGTCGACGGGCTCGAGCGTGGTGTTGAGCGCCTTGTACGAGGAGTCGATCGGATGCTCGCCCGACGTGGCGCTGCCCTTGAGGAGGGACGTGGCGATCTCGATGTCACCCAGCGCCTCGAGCATGGCCATCTTCTTCTTGAGCTGCTTGCCCGTGTCCAACACAGGCGGCCGGCTCATTCCAAAGTCATGCCTGGCATCATGCACCGCGTACACATGCAGTGTGAGGAAAGGAAGCAAGAGAAGACGCGAGCGGAGATGAAACGGAAGCATACGTACGGGATGAGTGAATAGAACTGGTTTGTGAGGTCGGTGATCTTGGCCTTGTTGACGGGCGAACGGCCCAGCACCTTCTCGATCTTCTTCAACACGCCGTAGCCCTTGTTGATGTGGTTCTTCTTGAGCTTGCCTGTTTAGACGTGTCGTGCGCAACGAATGGGAGTTGAGTTGAGTGGGAGCGCACGCTGCGAGAGCAGCAGGAAGCCTGAGTGTGGGTACCCAGGGGCATCTTGTTGATGTCAAACTCCATTTCGACGAGAGTTTCCTTCATCATGTTGAGGTTGCAGATGAGCTTGACCAGGTACTGGAGGCGATCGTCGAGCTTGCATTCGACATCTCCCTCCTCGTCCATCTTCTCCAATGCCTTCTTCTGCTTCTCCACCACGTCGTCCTACGACCGTATGTGCACGTACGCACGTCAGCGCCTCCACTCAAACGACACACGCAAGTGCTGTCGCACACGTACGTCGTCGTCGTCGTTGGCGCCGTAGTCGAGCTCGACCATGGTGTACTTGCCCGTGACGGGCTCAAATTCGGCGCGGTCGTCAAAGGCGTTCCCTGTCTTCTCTAAGAACCTGGTGGTGTACCGCCACACGCGAGTGCGTGAGCAGCGGCTTGGTGGTGTGTGCCAGTGTGCCGGCGTGTGCGCGGTGGCGTACTTCTTGTTAAACTCTTTCTTGGCCTTGTCCACGCTGGAGCCGCAGGGACTCAGCTTGCTTTGGCCGATCGCTCCCACTGTACGGTGCACCACGGGTTGGTGAGCACAACAGTCGCATAGCGCAGAGAGAGCGGCGTCGGTCATTGGAGGCATACCGCGGCCCCATCGGGTCCACACCCAGAAGCTCTTCTTGTTGTCGTCCTGGAGCATCTGAAGGACGTAGAACTTGTTGTTGTTGTGTGATATGTTCGTCTGCTCACCATGGAGGGAAGGATTAAGCCCAACACATGAGAGAGAGATGACCTGATGGTCGCTGTGGTGTATCACGCACGGGAAGGACGCACCTGGTTGAGCATGATGTCGTAGATGTCGTCTTCTTCCTCGTAGACGTGCGCCTGATCGTTACGGGCCACGAACGAGTGAGTCTCCGCCACCTCCACACACGCAACACTCATCACACAATGCGCGGTTGGGGACGAGTACTCCTTTCTGCAAATGGCTGGGAGCGTGGGGATCCACCGCGGACCGGCCCTTCTTGATGAGCTTCACCTTCTTGGAGGACGACGAAGTCGAGGACGATGATGACGAGGACGAAGAACCTGACGGTGCCTTTCGCTTCTCTGTTTGATCCCAACCAGCCGCACACCGTTACCACATGACGCAAGTCAGCGCAGTTGTGAAAGAGAGAGATAGAGAGAGCGCGTGCGTGCGTGCGTGCCGTCTGGAGATAGAGCTCAACGTACTCTTGGGCGTTTCCTCCTCTTCCTCTTCGTCGTCGTCTTCTTCGCCAAAGGGATTGAACTTGGCAGCGGCGAGCATGCGGCCCTGCTTCACACTCCCCGTCACCCAGTCGTCCCTGCACGCATGAACCACCAGTGGTGTGCGCCGGCACAAGCGTGGAGCGAGAGAGCCTGTCGTGTGAGAACGAAGCTCTCGCTGCTGGCCAAGAGAGAGAGAGAAGAGGTACGGAGCGTACGTGACGAGAGGGATCTTGAAGCGAGAAGCCGCCGCGAGGACCTCCGAGTCGTCCTTCTCCCTGTTCGAGCACACCACGAAATCGACCTGCGCACCCCGCAAGGTCAAACGTCGAACGCGCTCGCTCCATTGCTCCATTCGCGCGCAAGTGAATGCATTCACGCGCGTGGGGGGGAGCGTAGAGGCTGGAGGCGCGTACGTGGGGATTGACATTCTCGACGGGGCAGCCCCCGCGGGCGACCACGTCATCGATGAGCGAATCGCGCACTTTCTTGGTGTAGGACAGCGGCGCGATCGTGATGATCTGATCCTCAAACACCGCCGCCTTCTTCTTTGTGGACTTCATTCGAATGCTAAGGTGCTGCTGCTGCTGCTGCTAATGTGCTGCTCCTACTCGCTCGCTCCAATTCGTACACCAAGATGGCGGCCACCTTTTTGCCGCCATAATTTTGGCGCCAAAAATTAAATCTTCGAAGAACAAGGGCCGCTGTGGAAAAATTCTATTAATTTAGCAACAGGCGCGTAGACAATGGAAGTCCAAGTCAATGATGAGGTCCAACAATGGGCGGCTGCGGGAGAGGTTAGCGACTTGCTCCCCAAGCTGGTCAAAGCAGGCTTCACATCAATGTCATCCATTCGCTGTGTTGTAATGGAGCACCTCGGCCTGATTGGCATCATCAAGCTGGGCGATCAAATTCGTATTCTCGAGGCAGTCCAGCAAGCAACAACCAGCCTCAACTCTACCCCACTCGGTAAGTAGTATTGGGTTTCTTTGTCTACTATAACAGCCGATCCATCTCAAAATAATGCTGCATCAGATACTGATGGGAACATGTCGAATGCCATTAACAGAAACGCCACCCAGCCCGCAGCGGTTTGCTTCTCAACACGACATGCGCATAATGAAAGAGGAGCTCCAGCGTGGCTTCAAGGAGGGCTTAATGGAGTTTGCCAGCAAGCAAGTCAAGGATCGATCTGACCGTGCGTACATCAATCCTTTTTTTTTTTTAATATAAATTATCTTCTGTTGGAAACAGCTGTTGACAATTGCAAGCTTTTGCAGGGAGCACACCATCGACGTTCTCCGAGCGGTACGACCGACTCCGCAAGAGGCAGGTCACCCAGGCGTGGTTCCGCGTCGCCTCAAAACGCCCATTGTTTTGCCCCCCCCGCCGCAAGCCGAGCTACCTGTTTCCCGAGGGCGGCCATCCGGCGGAGGGCGCTGATGAGAGCAGGACCGTGCAGCCGTACTGGTCGAAGAAGCTCCATGACTTGTCCAAGACGAAAAACCTGGCCGTAGTTCTCCAGGACACCCATCGACTGGTATCGTTCGGCAACCGCAAGCCGGACGTGGTGGGCTACTTGGCCAACAAGCCACAGTGCCCCTTTACATTGCGCTGGTGGGCGACGTCAAGGCCCGACGCCTGGCGAACAAGGAAAGCTTCGACGCTTACGAAAAGGGCCATCTGGAGTCCTTCCTCGAGGATCTGTTGCTTGAATTCCAGCCCTACCGACAAGCCGTTAACGGGTTCCTCACCGATGGCTGCCTCATCCAGTTCTTCCGGCTCGAGAGACTCGAAACGAGGGAGTTGATGTGGACCGAGGCACCGGTGCTTCATCTGGACAAAGAAGGCGACAAGTGGCTGCTGGGGCTTCTGCAGGACAAGGACGCCCATGAGCTTCCAGCCGACATCACCATCAATCAGAAGCCGTTGGTTATGAACAAGCTCCTCGGCGTCGGAGGATCATCTGTCGTTTACTCTGGCGTACACCAAGGTGAGTACGAATGGGCGCCATGCCTCCTATCTATCTATCTTCCTTCTCACTTTTACATGTACGTACACGTGCTCCCACTGCACCTGGGCCATCAAACAGGCACTGAAGTGGTGGTGAAGCGATTCAGTACGACGGACAAGCTGCACCACCTTGAACAGGAAGCCACCATCTTGTCCAGGATTGCAGATGTTGTGCCCCGCGTACCCCGGCTGATCGCCCGCGACGATGAAAGCCTCGTGCTCCTGTTGCAGCCTGTGGGGGATCAGTTCGCCTCGAGGGTATCCCACTTCACCCAGCAGCAGACGGTTCGTGTGGTGCTCCCCAGCCCTAAGACATTTGAAGCTTGCGCGACTGATCGTGCACAATGCTCATGTACGCATGCACAATGATATGTACGTACAAACGTTTGTGTGCAGACCGAACGGCGGGCAGTAGCTACGGCAGATGATTTCTGTCAGCTGGTGGACATTCTTCAGACCGTGCACGAACAGCACAACTTGGTACACCGCGATGTGCGCCTTCCCAACTTTTTCAGGCACCATAAGTCCGACATGGTACATACCCTACTTCCCCTCACCCCCACCCTCCACAACGGCGCGATGAATCAACGCTCGAGTCCTTCTTACACGTGAGAGCTGCCAACAACACAACAGGTATTTCTGATCGATTGGGGATGTGCTACGGAAGTGGGTGAGGGCGTCTTCTTCTCAGGGGCGTTGCAGCACGCTCCGCATCGTGTGCTCAAAAGCCGGATCGAGAGACTCACCTACGTGCCACAGTTTAGCGACGACCTAGAGATGGTGGTGCGGAGCGTCTTCCACAGCCTGTCGATGACCACGTTCGAGGAGATCCGCCTGGAAGAGGACGAGACCAAGATCATCAGCTTCTGGGAGCGCCACCTGGCGCCCGCCATCTGGACTGATATGGTCACCGCTGCTCGGGACGAGGACTACGACGCCCTCAAGACGCACATCCGCAACCTCCTTCCAGAATCTGGAAACGCCACCAAGGTTGTGCTGCAAGACTGGACCACCACTACCTTTCCCATTATTCCGAAACAACGAGTGTGTCAGCGTATCTGATCTACTTGTCACACGTTGGCCAGTCGCCCTCTGGTGGTCGGTAGCGGCGCGATGGGCATCGTTTGACAACCTCGCGGTCAGCTTGAGCTTGAGTTGGCCGGCCGTACGGTGAACACCTGCGCCCAGTGATCAGAGTGCTCGCTGCCGCGGGCTTGCTTGACGAGCTCCACGCCTGTGACCGCGAGAGGCAGGAAGGTGAGGCCGAGCTCCGGCACGCCATCGAACGCCCAGCCGTAGTCGATCCGCCCTCGCTCCTGCCACATCACCAGCGAGTTCTCAACGCTGTCGTAGGTGAAGTAGTCGCGCTCCTCCTCCGCGCCTGTGCGCTGTGCGAACTCTTCGTACAGGTCCCTCGCGCCTGCACCGATCGCGATCAGCGTGATGACAACGCGCGATCAAGGCGCACGCACGTACCGAGTATCTTCTTGGCCTTGCGGTACAAGGACTCCGTTGACGCTATGTTGAAGTCGCCGACGAGCATGACCGCCACCTGCTTCAGGTCGATGCTCTCGCTCAACTCGTGGCACATGCTCACAAGGAACTGAGGGAGATGATGGAGACGATCGTTAGCACAAGACAATCTCCGCGCGCAGTGTGCAGCTTCGCGGGCTTGGCTCACGCACCTGTCGAGTCTCTCGTATCTGCGCCAGCTTCGAGTCCGGGTTCATCGGGTCCAGGTGCGCGTTGAGGAAGAGCAGGTACCGCCCTTCTCCCCAGCGCTTGCTCATGTCCAACAGAGCCGCCGTCGCGCCCTTGCGCGACCGCGTCTCGCTCACGCTGAAGGTGTGACGCCTCCAAACCGCGCATGGCAGCTCCTGCACGCACACATTCGCCATCAGCACCACCACCGATGTCATCACGAGCAGCGAAGCAAGCTTGAGCCACCGACCTTGCGATGAGCGAACCAAAGGCCGCCGTTGGCGTTCAAGGTGAAGCGGAGGGTGTCAAACACCGACGGCACGCCGAGACCCCACCACGACGAGCCCACGCTCTGGCAGCCGTCGGCGATGTCGTGCGAAGGGCGGAGGGCGGCGTCGAGCTTGTCCACCTGGCTGCCCCACACCTCCTGCAAGGCCACGACGTCGTGCCTCTGCGCCGCGGCACCGATGCGGGCGGACCGTACGTGCTGGTCCGTGCACGACTTGTTGCCCGACGTCACCGCCACCATCACGCTCGGCAACAGGTACGTGTTGTGCGCATAGACCGTGATCTCCTCATCCTTGTCCTCCTTCTCTCCTTCTCGCTCTTCTCTTCCTCCTCGCTCCATCGTTCTCGTTCGTCTCCTCCGGCCCCACACTTTAGTTCTTGGTCAATGCTGACGTGGCAGACTAAAAATTAGTTCACCGAAGAAAATAAAATTTACAGAACAAGGAAAATCAAAAGGAAAAGGAATTTTCGGGTGTGATTGATCAACGAGGCAGAGAGATGAAGAAGAGCAACAACGCAGTGAAGAAGGTGGAGGACGTGTCCCAGTTCCTCGACTCCTTTGACGCCTTCCTGTTGGATTGCGATGGTACGCCCCCCACCACCTGATTTTCCATGAATTAAAAAAAGAAATAAAATAAATCGTGCACGATGTCTCATCACGTGGCCATGGTGGACTCCACCAGGAGTGCTGTGGCGAGGCTCCACCTTGTTGCCGCACACCAAGGAAGTGCTCCAGCAGCTGCGCTCCGCGGTACAGTGCCAAACTTTTTATGTCCGCGCCACTGCCGTGTGTGACGTGCGTGCGTGTGGCGTGCGTGCGGTGCGTGCGTGCGTGCAATGTGGCACATGGGGCTCACCAACATCGACATCGCCGAGCGAGCAGGGCAAGCGTCTGCTGTTCGTGACCAACAACAGCACCAAGTCGCGCGAGGACTACAAGGCCGTGTTCGCCAAGTTCGGCATCGAGATCTCGGCCGACGAGGTCATCTCCTCGTCGTCGGCCGTGGCGCGCTACCTCAAGGACGAGGCCCAGTTCACCAAGACCGCCTACGTGGTGGGCGAGGCCGGGATCACGCGCGAGCTCGACGCCCTCGGCATCTCCTGGGTCGGCGGCACCGTACGTTGATCACCACCATCAACGACCCAAACACGCGTGTCGATGTGTTTCGCGTGCATGCATGACATGACTTGGGGGGAGGAGAGGCTGACGAGTTTCATGAACAGGAACACAAGGAAAACATGACGATGCACGAGCTGGAGCACATCGAAATCGATCCTCGCGTATGATGCCCCCACCACCCACCCACCACCAGCACACAAGACTTGACCTGTGCTGTGTGCGGTGCGCGTCACTCACCGCTTCTTGCTCTCTTCGTGCGTGCGTGCAGATCGGCGCCGTGGTTGTGGGGTATGCTCTAGCGTGAACGCCCTCGATCTTCATGTCTCGTGATGTGCGTGCTGACCTCCGTGCGTGTGCGCGTGCAGGCTGGACACCAACATCAACTACCGGAAGATCGCGTACGCCCAGCTCCACCTCCGCAACCGGCCCGACACGCTCTTCCTCGCCACCAACGCCGACTCCACCTTCCCCTCGGCAGGCCACATGCTCCCCGGTATATGATCATCATCGTCTCCTCGATGCTGCGCCCTTATGGCCTGTCCGCGCAGAGACTGACGTATGATGATGATGATGGCGCGCAGGCTCGGGTACGATGGTGGCGATGGTGGAGACGTGCACCGGGCGCAAGGCGCAGGTGATCGGCAAGCCGAGCAAGACGCTGGTCGACCTCATCGTCCACCAGTACGGCCTCGACAGGGCGCGCACGTGCATGGTGGGCGACAGGCTCAACACGGACATCCAGTTCGGCCTCAACGGAGGCGTCTCCACGCTGCTGGTCCTCACCGGCGTCACGAGCGAGGAGGAGCTGCTGAGCCCCGACAACGACATCCACCCGCACCACTACATACCCGCCTTTGCCGACCTCCTCCTGCCACAGGCAGCTGCGTCTTCTTCATCGTCCTCGTCTTCTTGAGATGATCAAATCACTTCATCTTCATCATCATCAATAACAAGAAGAAGAAGAAGATCGTACATCAGAGGGGAGTGCAGTTACAGCTCGAGGGAGGTGGTGGTGGAGTTGATGCCGTTGTAGACGAAGGTGTTGTTGATCGGCAGCCACTGGGAGGTGATGATCTTGATGGCCTCCTGCGACACGACGCCGCCCATCAGCGACGCGACGTTGTGCAGCTCCGAACCACCGAACCGGCACGTCTCGTGCACGACGGCTTCGCTCACGAGCGACGTGTCGAGCGACAGCTCCTTGAGCAGGCCCTCCACCTCGGCCTTGAGCAGGGGCACGTCGGCGAGGACCTGCTCGTTGGTCCATCCGGGAAGCCGACCGTGCGCGGCGTAGAAGCGGTCCACCGCTCGCAGCACCACGTACCACGGCAGGTTGCCCTCGGGGTCCGACAGCGCCTCGCCTGCACACGACGCAACGTACACGGATTAGAGGGTGATGGAAGTGATGAGAAGAGCTGAGATGGGCTCAAGTCGCGGGTACATACCGAGCTCGGCGGCGTTGGCGGTCGCGGGGTCGTACTCCTGGGCGAGCGAGCGAATGCGGAGGACCCGGAGGAAGAGCGAGTTGCGGCTCACGTGACGCACGTAGTCGTCGCTGATGGTGCGCGTGGGGGCCAGCTCGCGCAGGATGGTGGCCACCTCAGCCGCATCAGCGATCGCCTGGTGGTGAAGCCAGCACCACACAACCATGATTCACGACCGTGTCAGCGATAACGGATGATGTGTGGCGTGGAGTGTGTGTGTGTGCATGCGTGGTGACTGAATGGGCGCACCTTCTCCTGGTAGACCTGGAGAAGCGCGACGTAGGTGTTGGTGTCGGCGTTCATGTCGGGAATGGCGCCGAGGAGGGGCAGGACGTGGTGCTTGTCGGCGAAGCGCGCGATGGCGGCGACCACGAGCCAGAAGTCGGACGAATCGGCGGTGGGGTTGCGCGCCTTGGGGTCGTCGAGGACGGACTGCACCTCGGAGGGAATGGAGAAGGGCGACCACGCCTTGAAGGCGGCGGCGATGGCCTCCTCGAAGTTGACCTCGTTTTCGACCTGACCATCTCGCAGCTGCTCCTTGAACAGGGCCTTCTCGTCCCTGGTCTCGGGCGCCTTGCCGCCGTGCTCGGCGCGCCACTTCTGGAGCTGCTTGACCAGCAGGATGATGAAGGGGACGTGGCTGTGGTGGTGCGAATCAAGCTCTTCCAGCTTGATTCCCTCGGCGAACTTGACCAGCTGGTCCCACGGCTCGTAGATGCGCAGATCATCGGGCGCATCGTCGGGCTTCGACTCCACGACTGCACGGCACGCGACAGTTAGCTCACAGTTGAGGACAACGTGGAGGAAGAAGAAGAGCACATCAAGATCACGAGAAGTGAAGGCGAGAGAGAGAAGACGCACTGGCGTGCTCGGGAACCGCGAGGCGGACGTAGCCAACGAAGCCGTAGGAACGGCAGACGAAGAGAGGGATGTTGCGCTCGTAGAGGAAGGCGGCCAGCTTGAGCAGCGCCTTCTCCGATATGTTGGTGGCGATCACCAGCGTGAAGCGACCAAAGAACGACACGTCCTCCTCGATGATGGCCTCGGCGTCCCGGTCCACGGCGGCGCCGTCGACGAACTCGTTGAGCTCGCTCAGCAGGTGGGTGGTGGCCTCGGCCCTCGACTTGCCCAGGCTGGCAAAGTCGAGGAAGAAGTTGTTGCCCAGGTCGGACGCCTGCACCTTGTGGCCATCGACGATCGTGAACGAACCAATGCCTGCACACGCCCCAATGAGACACAAATCCATCGCATGCGTCGTGTACACGAATTGGCGTCCAAGTGAGGGTCTTTCTATAAATTATTTTCGCCCAAGCGAGATCTGGGCCCAGAGATAGACCCTCACTCGAGGCCGATGTCACGCTACGCGCGCAAAATATACAAGATCAGGCGCGCGTACCAGGCAGGACGAGGTTCTTGAGGATCTCGGTTCCCGTGGCGCTGGCGTTGATGAGACAGACCTTGGCACGCTCCAAGCCGGCCTGTCCATCAGCGCCCCACAGCCTGAACAGGGCCAGCAACAAGAGGTGAACATGGAATTCAATTGGATCGGTGCCATTTTTCGCTTAAAATTAATAAATAAATCAATGAATTGGTGCAAGGGTGGATCTCGATCACTGCGGCGTCGGTCTCGTACCTAAGCTGCCTGTCGTATTTGTCCTCCTTCCTCTTGGCGATCGTCTGCTGTCCCTCCATTCCTCTTTTATGTGCGTGCTCGATAGATTTCTGTCTTGCGATCGCGAGCCGCAAACACCAGACACCCAGCGCCAGAGAAATGAATTCACCTAAATTGAAAATGTGTTTCAAAATAAGAACGAAAAACAAAATTTGAAGTTTCGTATTTATTCCAAATATGTGGAATGTGGCGCCTCTTCGGCGGACTGTGCCGGATGGACCTAGGTAGTGGCGAGGGTGCGCACTCGGTCGTTGGAGAGGGTGATGAGAGAGGAGCTGGCGGAGGCCATGGCCGACGTTGATCTCCCTCTCTTCTTGCCACCCGCTCCTATCACTGCGGTCGTCCGTCGGAAGAGCAGCGACGCGGCGCGGTGCACCCGCGACCGCTTCTTGTTCTTGATTTGCTCCACGTCCGCCTCTTCGCTCGTCTTGTCCACCACCGGCTGCTCTTCATCGGTATTCTTCTCCTCTCTCTTGTTCTTCTTCTTGTTCCTCGTCCCCTTCTCTTTCGTGCTCTTCTCGCTCTTGCGTCGTTCCTGTGGTTTGTGGTTGGCCTCCTCTCGTGTGGCTGATCGGGTCGTCGACCCTCTGTCGACTCGGCTGTTGGAGGAGGAGGAGGCTGAGGCGAAGGAGGACGTGCGCATCCACGGGTGTCGCCAAAGCTCGTCGAGCGTGACGCGCAACGTGGGGTCTGGCTGAAGGATGCTGGCCAGCAGGTCGAGTGCGGCGTCGGAGATGCCCGACGGCACGCAGAACCGGCCGGCGGCCGCCAGCGCCCGCGAGGTCTCCTCCGTCTGCGCCCCGAACGGCATCTGCGCCGTGAGCATCGCCAGCAGCACTGTTGAGCAGAAGCACAAAACAAACAGGTAGATCCACGTCAGCATGTTAAGGGTGTTGTCATCACTCGCAATCTCTCGGCCATTGGCCCTTTCTCCATCTCTCATCTCCGAGCAGAGAGGACACCTCAAGGTCTGTCCGGACTTAAAATATGAGAATTGATTTAATAAATAAAGATAGACATATATAATTGGTGCGTGTTGTCTGTGAGTGTTGGATGACAACACGCAGTGCCCGAGCGACAGCACAAAAAAACGGTCACACGCCCCAGGCGAAACATCGGTGCGCGGTTGGCCAACTCCGCACGTATCGCCACACAACACGATCAACCAACCAACCGACAAACAAACCAACAAACCAACCAACCAACCAACGCCGTGAATGTGGAGATATAAACAAACAGACTGACAACACCCAGAAACACACACATTGAGCCCATGAGGTGGTGGATGTGGGTGGGGGTGGGTTACCTGCTCCGAGAGACCAGACGTCGACTTCGGGTCCCGTGTATCGCTCTCGGTTGATCACCTCCGGAGCGGCGTAGGGGAAGGTCCCCACGCACTCCTGCATCGTCTTGGACGGCGCCCACTGTAGGTTGACACGACGGCGTCGGCCTCAAGGTTAGATATATGGAGCCAAACTTGACCACAAACGTTTGGTGTGGCGGGGAGACCCAAGAACGAGCAGACGGGCCACCAACCAAGGGGGGAAGGGGCAGGAACCTGTCGTGCAAAGCCCATGTCGCCCAACACCAGGCGCACCTTGCGCTTCCTCCGCGGAGAAGACCCATTCCTCGCCGCACTGGCAGAAGATCTGCCCGGCGTCGACGGCGTCATGTCGGCGTCGCCGCTGTCGTCCAGCCGTTTGCTCCTCCTCCTCCTGCTCGCGTGTCCCGCGCTCTCGTGCGCGCCACTCTCCTCCTCTTCCTCAGCCGCCGCCTCCTCCTCCGGTTCCTCGTCCTCAAAGGCGATAAATATGTTCTCCGGCTGCGTGCATTGTGTATGAGGGAATGCGTGTGTGCGTGCGTGTGTCGTCATGAGTGACCGGTCCTCGAAAATAGCACACGACAGCCCACACACGCACATGCACGAAGAGACAGACAGACATAGTGACGATAGGATATACCTTGATGTCGCGGTGTACCCATCCCTGCTGGTGGAGATGGCGGACGGCGCGCACAACCTGGCGGAACATGAGCCTCGCGCGGGTCTCGCTCTGGGCGCCCTCACGGTTGAGGAACTCGAGGAGGTCGCCGCCCTGGGCGTGCTCCATGAAGAGGAAGGCGTGGTCGTCGGTCTCCATCACGCCGAACCCGCGGACGATGTGCGGGTGGTCGAGCTTCAGCAACAGTTCGCCCTCGAGACGCACGCGCTGAAGCAGGCGCACGGTGCGCTGGTCGCTCTCGTCCTTGGGGATGAGCTTGACGGCGTAGTCCCTGTGCGTCTGCGGGTGGCGCCCGAGGTAGACCGCTCCGCACGAGCCCTGACCTATCTTCCGCACCAACACCACCGTCCCGTCATCCTGCTGCTGCCCGCCCGACTGCTCGTCGCTTTCGTTCTTCTTGTTC
>CDFA01018676.1:0-20599 GCA_000826305.1 Acanthamoeba healyi
GGCTCAGCGTCATCACTGGTGGAGCGGGTACTTCTTGGAGTCGAGGAGAGCCTGCCAGAGGAGCCTGCCCTCGCACATGTCGCGGATGAGCAAGGCCAGCTCCGCGATCGGCACGCGAAGCTGCGCCGTGGTGTCCCTCTCGCGAAGCGTCACTGTGTTGTCCTCCAGCGTCTGCGTGTGTGTACGCACGCGACAGACAACGTGAGTCGTCCATCTCCCTTCATCCTGAAGCCCTCTCTCTTCGGCAAGAGGGCCGTACCTGGTGGTCGATGGTGACACCGAAGGGGATGCCGATTTCGTCGGTACGGGCATACCGACGGCCGATGGCCTGGCCAGTGGAGTCGACCTGGAACCCAGCAGGCAGGCAAGCGAGCGAGCGAGCGAGGAGAGGATAGGGGCACACAATAGTGAGTTAGCTTGTGTTCGCCGGTGGTGAGGGCTTGGACAGACGCGCGCGCGCACCTTGGACGACAGACGCTCGGCCTTGAGGGAGGAGACGATGCGGGGAATGACGGCGTTGAACTCGTCCTTGTCCAGGAGGGGCAGCACAGAGCACTGCACCGGGGCGAGGTGGGGCGGAAGCGAAAGGACGGCCCTCTTGACGTCGCCCTTCTTGGACTTGTCCTTCTCCTCGGCCGCAGCGGCACTCTCCTCGCGGGTGTAGAAGTTCTGCTCCAGGATGGCGTAGAGGATGCGACCAACACCAAAGGATGGCTCAATCACGTGGGGGAAGAAGTTCTCGCCAGACACCTTCTTCTCGACCTAGCGGACGAGAAGGAGAAATGGGAAGATCACAATTAGTTAGCGCGCATCCGGGTACACAGCACGCAATGATGCTGACGGGCGCCGTACCTTCTTGATGGTGAGCATCTCGGGCGTGAGCGTAAGCTCCTTGCCGCCGGCGGTGATCTTGGCCTGACCGGACTCGAGCTGCTGCTTGAGGGCGATCTTGCCGTCCTCGTCCAAGGACTCGATGTAAGGAGCGAGCAGCTTGGCATCGCCACGCAGAGCCTTGCCAACCAGACCCTTGTTCACCTCCACCTCGAAAGCCTGTGGTGAGCGACACGAGGTGAGTCCACGTCTGTTGAGCGGGCAAAGGGAACATTGGAAGGGGAGTGACGCACCTCGACGATACGAGGGCCATCCTTGTACTGCTCGTAGGCGACGAGCGTCTCGTTACTCTTCATCGAGTGCTGAGACAGATCGAAGCACGACCTGTCAGCAATACCAACGCACTCGATCCAGCCGTACGAAGTGAGCATCTCGGCGTCCCAGCAGTCGCAGGCGTAGTGGGCCATCTCGTTCCTGGTGGAGGGCGTCTCAGCCTGTCAGTCCTCCTTGTGCAACAGGAGAGCACCTCGAGAAGAATGGGGAGCGGTACTTCATGTGCTGCCTGAACCGGATCTTGTCGGTCTTGATGCCGGACTCGGTCAGGAATAGGTACGTGCGGCCGATGAAGTAGCCGAGCGTCTCGTTGGCGATGATGCCGTGGGCGACAGCATCACCGATGGTGCAAGAGAGAAGCTATAGACAACAAACAATCCGCATCAGCCTCTCTCCCTCTCTTCCAATAGGTCTAAGGCTAAAGTGCGCGTTACCTTGCCGCTACCAAGCTGCTGCTCCTGGGGGAAGAGCGGGAGCTTGATGTCCTTGACGGTGCCGAACTTGGGGTGGTTCTTCTCGTTCTCCTTCACGAAGTGTTCAATCTCGCACATCTCGAACTCCCTGTGGCGAAGAAGCATTGACGACCGCGTAAGCTGTGATCACAGCGATCCGTCTGACGTCACGTGGTGCGAGGAATGAAATGGCTCAAGTACCTGACGCGGAGGACACCCGACCGCGGGGCGATCTCATTCCTGAAGGCGCGGCCAATCTGAGCAGCAGCGAAGGGGAGCTTGCCGCCCTGGAAGTCCAGCAGGCGCTTGAAATTGGTGAAGATCGACTGAGCAGTCTCGGGACGGAGGAAACTATAGCGCACAGTGCGACAGGGCACAAGTCAGAACACCACGCTGTGTGTGCGCGCCACAGCGCACGCCTTGGCTCCCCCAAACAGCTCGAGTGGCGTGAGGAAGTGCGCACCCCTTGTACATGCCGGTGGGACCGATCGAGATGGCGAACATGAGGTTGAACGGGAAGGGCGCGCTGACGGGCTTGCCCTCGGGCGACAGCACGCGGTACTTGGCCATGGTCTCCTCGAGCTCGGCCGGCGAGAAGTCGTCGATGCGCGCGACCACGGCAGCGTACTCCTTCTTCTTGTCCTCGTTCTTCTCCTTCTCCGTCAGCTTCTCCATGTGCTCTACGAGTGCACAGAGAGTAATTTAATCGATTAAACTTTCTGCAATTAAAAAAATAAAAAATGAGATCGCGATAGCGATTGAGAAAATTTCGTACCCTCGAGCAGATGGTCGGCGCGGTAGCAGGTGCCGGTGCCCTCCTCCTTGACCATGAGATCCTGGAACTTGGCGACGTGGCCCGAGGCCTCGAGCACCACCTCGGGCGTGACGCAGGAGCAGTCCACCTCGAGCATGTCCTCCTCGATGATGAAGTGCGACCTCCAGCGGTTGAGCAGGTTGGCCTTCACCGCGCAGCCCACGGGGCCGTAGTCATAGAGGCCAGCAACGCCTGAATGTGCGAGCAAGAGGGGATTCGATTAATCGTCGGCGGCGAGGGATTTGTGTAGCGGGGGGGATCGGGGATCGATCGAATTTCGAAATGAATAAATGAAAAACGTAGGACGTACCGCCGTAGATGGAATAGGAGGGCGCGATGACAAAGCGACGGGTGATGGTGGACGAGAAGCCGCTGGCCTCCCTGTCGAGACCCAGCTTGGTATGGAAGGGCACCTCCTCACCGATGGATGTCTGCATGTTGGATGATGGCGTAGCGCTACGATGAACTTGCTCGCTCGTTCCCTCCATGACTTGTGAGGCTGCCAGAGAACATATCCCAGATTTTACTCAAAACCGATTCCTCGGTCTTCAGTGTGAGGAATGCATCGGAATGCATGCATGAAATGCAGTGCATAGCTCAAATTCATTAATCAACGTGACACAGTTGTCAAAATACAAATATTGGGGACTAGCGACGCGACTAGACGAGGTCGCCGCCGTCGCCGATCTGCTTGTCGAGGAAGGCGACGACGTCGGCCATGGTCGGCCGCTTGTCGGGCTTGGCGTGCCAGCACTTGGTCATCACCTTCCTGAACTCCTCGGGACAGTCGGCGGGCACCTGTGGCCGCTTGCCCTCGAGCACGTCGAGCGACACGCCCATGAAGTTGCGCCCGGCAAACGGCTGCTTGCGCGCCACCACCTCCCACATGATGATGCCGAACGAGTACACGTCCGCCTTCTCCGAATACCGCTCGCCGCGGATCACCTCAGGCGCTGCACACACATCACAACAACAACAACAAAGGTCAGCCTCTGCTTCATGATGTCTTTCTTCACCAGGACACATCTAGCGACATCTAGTGTACCGGTCCAGCAGGGAGTGCCGCAGCGGGTCATGGTGGCGTTGTCCTCCTTGAGCCGCGCGAAGCCAAAGTCGGCGACCTTGACGTTCCAGTTCTCGTCCACGAGCAGGTTGGACGACTTGAGGTCGCGGTGGATGATGGCCGAAGGCTCGAGCGTGTGGAGGTAGTTGACGCCGAGGGCTGCCGAGCGCAGCATGCGCAGGCGCTGCTTCCACTCGAGCTTGACCACGACCTGGCCGCCGCGCGTGTTGTTGCCCGCCTCGCTGTACTTGACCATCGTCGATCCGTGCGGGCCGGCGTAGAGGATGTCCTTGAGCGCTCCCTGCTTCACGAACTCGGTCACGATGCACAGGTTGGGCATCTTGACGCACGCTCCGATGAACACCACGACGTTGGGATGGTGCAGCTCCGAGAGGAACGCCATCTCGGCGCGGAACTCGAGCAGCCGGCGCTCGGTGAGCTTCTGCTTGATGAAGCGCTTGACCGCCACCTCGATGCCCTTCCAGCGGCCGTGGAACACCATGCCGTAGGAGCCCATGCCCACCTGGCGACCGACCTTGATGTCGCTGTAGTCGATGATGTATCGGCACAGATTGGCCGATGCCAGGAACGACTCCTCCATCTGCGCGACGTAGTCGCCGCCGACCAGCACGCCGCTGCCCGTGCTGCACACCTCCATCTCCTCCTGCTCGTTGCTCGTGCCGGATCCGTGCGGTCGCATCGTGCTTCGCCTGTGGGTCCTATGCTCGCCATCCTCATCGCCTCCGCTCGGATTGGAATCGCTGGTTTCCGCCACCGGGGCCGCAGTCGTGCCACCAAAGAATCTGGCCTCGAGCTTGCGAGTCCTCAGCTCAAACAGCTTCGTTCCTGTGGTGTGTGTCGCGTGTGAGCGGTGGTGAGTGAGGGTTCACGAGAACCACCGGTCACGAGGAGAGATGGCCAAACCTTCTGGGCTGTCGGGCATCTCGAATTTGCCCAGGCATGCTAGTCGCTTCGCCTCCTTGGCCAGGTCGGTGGCCTTGATCTTCTCGAAGACAGCTTGCGACAACACGATCTGACCACCGTGCGACATGGTCGTGATGCGTGCGGCCGTATTCACTGCGGGCCCCATGTACTCGGCACGCCGCGACATAGCATTGAAGATTCTGCGCGGTTGGCCCACATGCACTCCCATCCTCACTCGCAGTCCCTGTAAGTGTCAGACAAGCCGTTAGCTTCATCATCACTGCACGTGCATGACGCCACTGATCCAACGGCATACCTTGTAGATGAGGCGATCATCAGTATCGCCCCACTCCTCGGCAGCACCGGGGTGAGCCAGCAGCGCAGTCGGCCAGTTGACCTCGAGCAGCTGCAGCTGAACCGCCATGCACCACTCCAGGGCACGGTGGACATCCTGGAACGCCACGCACAGCGAGCCCTCTCCGCCGGCGTTCTCGCGGGTGGATGTCACCTCGTAGCCCTTGTGCTGGGGGAGCAGACCGCGCACAGTCTCGTTGTGGAGAATTGTCGCATCCTTCATCGCCTCGGCGTTGAACTCCCAGAGAGCACCGGCCCGAACCACGTCCGTAAACACGATGGTCACCTCGCCTATTGGTGGCTTTACGCCCCTCACAGCGTCCTTCTTGTCGTCCGAAGAAGTCGAACCTGCATGTCGTGGTGATCATGATTAGGACTCCTGGGAGTGACAGTCGATGCACTGCATAGAGCCCAGGAGAGGTACCGCCAGACGAGTGAGAGCCAGGAGTGCCACCGGTGCTGCTGGAGCCTCTGTCCGAGGGGCCTCCCCATCCGGAGATGCCAGACATGGTGCTCGATGTGGAGGCACCCCAGCCAGAGCTCTTCTCCTCCAAGGACTCGAGGCGCGTCATGATCTCGAGGAACTTGGGTCGCACGGTGGGGTCCTTATCCCAGCAGTTTGTCATCAACGACGCGTAGCTCTCTGTCGCCGTCTCCGGCACGGTTGGGCGAAGGTCATCCCTCAGCACAGCTACGGCCACCGCCGCTGGACTGTTGACAATGCACAGAGTTACTTTGCGTTGCGTCATCTCATTTGAGGAATGGATGGGGGGCGGGGCGTTACCTCATCCCTGCGTAGACGTCTTCGCGACTGATGACTTCCCAAAGCACGATGCCGAAACTATAGATGTCCGCGGCCTCCAAGTCGATTCCGTGCATCTCACTCAGCACCTTGGGAGAAAGAGTGAGGCTAGCGCCACCGATAAGAGAAGAGTGAGCCAAGTGTACCTCGGGTGCGGTCCAATGGATGCTGCCCAGCTCGAGCAGCTGGTTCTGGTTCTCCTTCTTGAGCTGGTCCTGGAACTTGGTAAGCCCAAAGTCGGACACCTTGACATTCCACTTGGAGTCGAGCAACAAGTTGAGCGACTTCAGGTCTCGGTGTACGATCCCTGCGGCACGGCCATGCGGAGATGTACATCAGATGCATGCGCGTGCGGAGTGTGGTGGGGTGGGGAGGTGCGTACCGGAGGAGTGAAGGAAATACATGCCCTTGGCAGCTTGTCTCATCATCTTGATTCGCAGCTGATGCGGGATGTCTGGCAGCAGCTCGTTGTGGAGAACGTCATACAGACTTCCAAGAGACATGTACTCCATCACTAAGCACGCGCGTTAGGCACGCATGTACATACGCTCTCGCATAAATAAGCGGTTGCCGTACCGATACACATCTTCGGCGGCTTGGTGGCGGCTCCCATGAAGAGCACCACATTCGGATGGCGCAGCGATGTCATGAGGCGCACCTCATCGATGAAGGCGTTACGCATATCGTTGGTTATGTAGCCAGAGGCCACCGTCTTGACCGCCACCTCGGTTCCGCGCCACACGGCCTTTCGCACTTCACCAAAGCCACCCGCTCCGAGCAGCTCCGCAAATTCGATCTCGCTCGCGTCGATCATCCACTCTTCGTCATGCTGCACATTCACACCGATGCGCCGGCACACCTCATTGATGAGCCTCAGAAGAGATCAAAAAGATGTCTGAAGGAGAGCGTACCCTTCTGTTCCTCCAGCACAGCAAAATGAGGATCGCGAGGATCAGCAAGATCAAGAGGACGACGATGACAGGGACCACGACGCCGACCACGATGCCGATGATGGCTCCTGTCGACAAGTCATCTGTCTTGACGCTCTCGCAGTAGACACCCGTGCGGGTGTCATTGCAGAGGCAAACGCCGCTAGCGCACGTGCCCTCGTTCGAGCAAATGATTCCATCTTTCACACACGGCCGCAGCACGTTGACGTAAGTCTCTTGGCACTGCACATCGACCAGCCTCGACAGAATCTGCTGCTTTGTGCTCTCAAGCGGCAACACGACTACGCACGAATGGCATGGGTAAGTGAAAGACATGATAAACAAGAACAAGGCTGTTGAGCGTACTGTTGTTGACCGCAGCCAGTTGTCGGCCACTGGACGACGAGATTGACCACCAAAGCCATTGAACCAACTCCTTGGCGCGAGTGCAGTCTGTCATTTCGCTCATTGAGATCACGCTGTAAGCATAGCCCGAGAGCGGATAGCTTCCGTTGGCCGTCACCTCAAGGATCGAGGTGGTGAACTGCTGGTTCACCTGGGACTCGAACTCCTTCATTGCCGATAGCACTCCCTGTTGGGTACAAGAAACATCATCACTAACTCAGTGAGACTCAGTCGTGGATGGCCGCAAAGCACCAACCAACGGTTAGAGAGTACCTGAGTGTCGGGCGCCACAGGATTGCCTTGTCTGTCGAGCAGGTAGGCCTCAGCAATAAACTCATACGAATCTTGAAATGAAGAGACAATGTAGTGCGGGATGGCCGCCAGCGTATACGATGTCCCATTCACATACTTTGCCAGTTCAGCTGCAGATGAAAGAAATGAGTGACGAATGGCGAGAGGTAAGTTTTAAGCAATCAAGTACCAAGGATGCAACAATGAGTGAGAGCTGCGTACTGTCCACGAGCACAAATGAGTAGGGATTCATTGAGAGTGCTGCCAGGGGGTTGCTTGAATTGTCCGCGACCAGCTGCGCTATGTCTTCGTTGACCGAGGCCAGCGCCCGTGTGAGCAGGAGTACGGTTTCGTCGCTAGCCACCAGCGGCAGTGAGATGTTGACGCCTGGAAGCGTGACGGTGGGGTTGCGGCTGGTGGGCGGATAGAGGGAAGGGATCAACATCAAGCAGAACGTTAGATCGTGAATCAGCCACAGCTCTGTTCACGGCAGCAGTAGGCGTGTGGTGTGTATACTCTTGAATGCGTGTATCGTTCCAGTGGGTGATATCGCCCGTGTAGATGAGGGACACAGTGTAGAGGTCCAGCACGAGTGGTGCCTGGCCTACCAGCTCAGGAATGTTATAGCCTATTGAGAGAGCGAAACCAGCCATGGGTCTGTTGGGATTGGGATTGCAACCAAATCAAACAAGCAAGGCTTATCAGTAACGGTATCACCACATGGAAGGTCAAGGCGGCGCTGGCGCGGCAGCGTACAGATATTGAAGATCAGAGTCGGTAGCCTGGCGAGAGGCCAACGAGGGAGAGGAGGATGAGGCAGGCACAATCGTGGTGCCAAAGTCTACATTCCCAGCGTCCATTTGCACAACGCCATCTGAAGCTGAGGATCGCGAACAAACGCAAAGCCCTCAGCGTTAGCGAGGAGGACTAGCGAGAAAGCGAGAAAGAGAGAGACAAGGCAGGGTCCGTACTGGCGGTTTGGTCGTAGTAGGTGATCTGAAGCGGAGTTGTGGCCGCGTCATAGAAGGATGCCCATGAGGACATGAACGGCGCTGGCACTCCCAAGCCGGACATGGAAGAATAACGCAGGGCCGACTCGCCGTCGCACGCGATTGTGGGCAAAATGTTCATCACGCGACTCTGTCATGACGAACACAGGCGTGAGCATCTGAGCATGCCTATGAAGCGACCGGGCCGCCGACAGGTACCTGATACGCGGGAAGCAGGTTCGATATGCCGTAGCTCGGAACGGTCTGCTTCGAGCGCTGATTGCTCAGAGCCCACACGTTGTAGTTTAGATAGGCCCTCGCGCCCAGGCATTCCCTGATGCCCGTCAGGTTGCGGCGGAGGACGAGCGTGGTGAAGAAGCAGAGCGGGTACGACGTCGGGCTCTGTCCGTCGATGAGATAGCGAGGCAGCGCCGCACCACGCTGTGATTGTCGGTGTTTTTCCAGGTCAGTGCAAGGTCGGCAGGAGGAGGGACCGCGAGCTAGCTGCACGTACCCCAGAGGGCTGGAACTCACGCAGAGTCCACTGGATGGTCGTAGAATTGGGGGGAAGCGCAACTCCTACGCGGCGCAGAGGTGGAAACGATTTCTTCAGATTTTGCCCCAAATGGCTTGGGGGGGGGCAAAGGCATGGGGAAGCTTTCGTACCTGCGCTGTTGATGAGCCAGGTCACGTTGGTGCGTCGGAAGTAGCCGCTCTGGCGGAGGAGCGTAGCGTACTCGTTGGCCGCGTAGACCAGCGCCCGCATGCCGGTGGTGTTCCTGTAGAAGTAGCCGAATTGGCTTCCCTTGGTGGGGAAGGAGAACACCCGTCCCTCCAGAGCAGGAGGCAGTCCATCTGCACACCACACCAACCGTGAACGCGTAGAGGGTTTGATCGATCAATTTTATGAAATCGCCAAATTTCTCTCTCCCTCTCTCTACACAAATCCCAACCCGCCACGCCGCGGACAAACAATAATAAATCAATAACGTAAATTTTTACGAAATGTGTTACGAAATAGTTTTGGGTTCGTAAATCAAAGAACGAAGAACGAAGAACGAAGAACGAAGAATTTGGAATGGTGGTCGTGAATAAGCCGTGCGGCACGCCGCTGCAAGGCAAGCGGATCGGGTGACCCTGAACGTACCTAGGCTGCCGTTCGAGGCGGCGAGGACGGTCGAAAATGTCGGGTCGAACGCGGCAAAGGCCTTGAGGAGGATGCTGTTGATGGACGGGCTGCCGCTGCGAATGATGAGGGTGATGTTGTCCGGCGGGAGCGTACCCTCGGGGAGCCGTGGGTTGTCCGCCTTGATGGCCCCGTCATCCCACGTGCGTATGGCGCCGGAGAAGATGCGCGCGAGGGTGGAGCGGCTCAGGTTGAGGTTGGGCGTGGTGCCGTTGATGGGCGGCAGGAACACGCTGTGCACGAAGCTGACGCCGTTGCCCAGAATCGGCACCTCGGCGTACCGCTCGCCGCCGGGGTTGAGCGACTCGGGCAGCGGCGCGTCCTGCAGCACAAAGTCGAGCTTGCCGGCGTCGTACGAGGCCAGCACCTGGGAGATGTTGTTGGGGTTCTCCTTGTACTTGAGCACCACTTGGTCCTGCACAAAGTTGTAGCTGTCAAACAGGTCCGTGTAGACGTAGGTCGCCGAGCCGCCTCCCTCGCCCTTGACCAGCTGAGCGTGCGCGACGCCTGGAGCGCGTGGAGAGAGAGAAGAGAGAGGCGCGTGGGTTGTTGGTTAGGTGAGAGGGGCAGTGAACGAGGAGTCAGGGCAGGGCAGGGGCGTACGGAGGAGGCAAAGGCCGAGAACGGCAGCGAGGAGGAACCGAGCCCCGAGGGACAGCGACCTGAAGCCGAGCATGAGCGCTACAGTGAGTGTACGACGGAGGGCGAGTGTTTGTTGTGTTTGTCAAGGTCGGGATATGAACAGTGAGAACCTCCGCAGGCGATCGCATCCGATAGGCCAATCAGATCGTATGGCACCGTAATTAATATGTCGACACCTCATCTCATTGGCCAACGCAGCCGATCGCTGCTTGGCAACCTAAAACACAGTGACCGATCGAGCTGGTCTCCCGGAGGCCGGATGAATTCCCTAATCGCGCAACTCCACCTGGCTGCATCCGTTTTGTCGCTTTCTCTGGCCAATCACATGAGCCCCGCACAACATGTTTTTTTTTTATTGGTTACAGACCTGGGCGCACGCGTAGAACGTTCTTGCCGGGATCGATCACACAACGCGAGGCGATGGGTCCCGCGGTGTGGAGGAAGCGGACGAGGTGGCAGATACGACGCGCGATGACGCCGAGAGCGAGCTCGCCGGCGTGTTCGACGAAGAAGACAGGAGGTGCAGCGAGATGGCCAGCATCCACTCGCTCTTTGCGGCCGCCGTGGGTGCGCAGACGACGATCGTCGCTGGTCGGCCCCTGTGCTCGCTCAGGATCTGGATCAGGTCCACACGCAACAGAGAGGGACGCAGACGCCACGCTGAGTCTTGTGCGTTCGTGATCACAACACACGCATGTACACACAGTGTGCGCGCGAACTTACCTGGAACGCGTTGCGTCGTGCGGCGGTGTCGTCGAGGTCGATGAGCGTGACGTTGCCCAGCGGCACCTCTCCCTTCCACACGCAACTGTTGGAGCGCTTCTTCTTCTGCTTGGTGCGCACGAAGAGGTCGTTGAAGAGGAAACAGTGGAACTCCTTCGCTCGTGTCTCCATCACCGACAGCGGGCCCTCCATGATGAAGACCCTCGATGGCGACGCCAACGACGCCTTTGCGATCACACGGCGTCAGCAATCAGTGCCACTGGGCGTTGCGTGGGTGACAGACGCGTACCGGCGCGCCAGTGATGCGATGGGCGATGAGATGGAGGGACATCTTGCGCGAGTCCGCGTCGCGCTTGGAGTCGTTGATGGTGGCGCAGAGCGCTTGCAGCTGCTCCACGGCCGCTTCCATTTGGCCTCGGTCCAAGTGCTCGTCTGGCGTGTGCCGCAGGATCTCCAGCGCCAGCAAACGATACCTGTGTGCGGTGGTGCGTGTGTGCGTGTGCGTGTGATGAGTGCGCTGTCAGGTTCTGAGCAGGCGTGTGCATGTAGACGCACCTGGCGACACGCTGTATGGGCATGATCAGGTAGGCTGACAAAGGCAGCTTGCGCCGGTTAGCTGGCATCGCCTTGCACTCCTTGATGAGGGCCGCGAAGCGCGTGCGCTTCTCGTGCTTGCGCAGAGCCGCCTCGATCTGCTCGTAGTTCTTCACGTAGTTCGCATAGAGCTTCATCACTGGCATCTGATGAGTGCCACACGACAAACAAACGCTATGAGCGTTGAGGCTCGTGCAGAGAGGAAAGAGAGAGCGACAAGAGATCGTGCCCAAGCGTGAAGGATGGGACCGGCGTGCGGCTTGTTGTGCCATTCGCGCTCGCACTCCTCCAGTTCGATCAAGAACTTGAGATTGACCTGCGCGATGAGCTCAAAGTCGCCAAAGATCTCTGCAGGAGAGAGGCGCGAAAGGGGCGTGAGAGCTCTGGAGCCGCGTCGATGATGTGAAGAGCGTATCTACCTTTTAGCTGATCTTCCGTGATGAAGCTATCATCGCCGAGGGACCGCGCAGCGGCAGCCGACGAATACAGGGGCGTCAGATAGGCCTGCACGACAAGGATTGCTGGCATTAGTGATGGCCAAGCGGTCATCACACGCAGGCGCACGTCTGCTGGCGCATTACGTCTTTGCAGTCCTGCAGGCACTGGACGTAGGATCGCTCCGTGTCTACCAACTCGCGGAATGCCCGATTGCGTGTGCGGATAACGTCGATCTCGGGCGTGGAGGCGATCCAACACGTCAGCCGCCGCGCCCTCCGCCGGAAGAGCCATCCGCGCACCACCTGTCGATGACACACATCAGTCATCACACTAAGGACAGAGACGCGCACAGAGAGAGGTAACACTGCTGCACCTGCTGCATTCTGCGAACAGAGGCGTCGGGGAGGGCAGAGAGGCGCTCGAGAGTGGCCAGCGTGAGGGTGAGGCTCAGGGCCGACGGAATGAAGAGAAGAGGTGGCGGCGGCGGGGGCGGCGGGGTCGCCGGCAGTGACGAGACTCCACCGACCCGCTGCGGGTCCAGGAACAGATCGTCGCTCCCTTCGCCACCGATCGCTTCGAATGGCCGCGGAGAGCAAAACGGCGAAGGCAGGGGCGGAGGCGGGAGGTCGGCTGGCGCCCACGTCGCAATGCCGCCTGCGGGGATGGGAGTGCCAATGGGCGAGGGCAAGTCGGTGGGCAGGAACGACGACGACGTCGCCAACGCGGCGAGATCATCGCCAATGTCGTCGAAAGGCGGCGGCGGCAGCGACCGGGGCGAAGGGAACCACGATATGGGTCCTGCTAGCGGCGGAGGCAGCGGGAGAGGCGGCGGAAGCGATGGCGGCGCGAGGGCGGCGATGGGCGAGGAGGACGGATGAGCGGTAGTGGACCGAGGATGGAAGACCAGGGGAGGAGGCAGGGAGAGGTCCATTGGCACCGCAACCTCTGCCGGTACGGGCTTGCTCGGCGTCACGTGGGCCATACGAGGAGGCGCCTGATGCGTTCATCAGACGTCAGTTCACACACACACACACACACACAACAGATTCCAAGCCAACAGTGTGCAGGTGGCGGCAGAGTATGTACGGGGAAGCGGCCCTTGACCATGGGGAAGGCGATCGTCGAGGAGTCGCTGCCTGGATCGGCCGTCTCCGCAAAGGAATGGCTGATGGATTCCTTGCACATGGCGCACACTGACAGCTTCCCCACAGTGGGCTTGGTCGTCTCCGCCATCGCTCTGGTGTGGTGCGGTGATGGAGGCAGGAGCGTAAGGTCAGTGTGTGAGTTCAAGCTAGCTTCATCCATTTCCTGTTCAAGCGGCGGACGCACGTTGCCAGGGCTCGGCTGAGACGATCGACTTCTTGGTCTCTGTCGAGCGCCTCTCGCTCCATGCGAGAGATGACCTCGTGGGCTCGCTTCAGCGCCTCGTCCAACTCTGCCACTTTGTGATTGCCGCCGCCGCCGCCGCCCGATACCTCCAGCACCTGCTCGCGTTCAAACAGCTGCAACGGGTCGCGACAAACGAGTGAGAACGTACTTGGATGAGAGAGTGCGTGTGCTATGCGCGTGTGCAGAGAGAGCGTTGGCCAACCTGCTGCTGGCGTCGTTGCATCTCCTCCTCCTTCTGTCGAACGAGCGCCTGGCGCTGCTTGAGCAGCATTTGGCCCTCGTTGTCTCGCGCCTCGAGATCCTGCTCGGCCTGGAGGAGAAACGCCATCTGCCGCTGTCGGTCCTTGCGCAGGACCTCTTTCTCTTCGCGCAGCCGACTGGCTTCTTCCTCCTGCTCGCTCTGCAGACGTGCGCACTCGCCCTCGCGCCGGTTGAGATCGCGCTGCAGTTCTTCGTTCCGCCTCTGGACGTCGGCCACGCGGCGCTCGCGCTCAGCCAGCGAGGCATCTTTCTCATCAACGAGTCGACGCCTTTGCTCGAAGAGAGCCGCGGACGCTTTAAGTTCTTGCTCCAAGCGCGCAGACGCCGCAGCGCGCTGCTCCAGCGCGACTCGCTCGGTTTCAAGCCGCTCTTCGAGCGCCCATAACTCCTCTTCCTTCTCCGCGAACGACGATTCTGCATTCGCCGTTTAGGTCGGAGATAAACTCAGGCATGAAGCAGGTGTTCGTGGAGAGAGAGAAGGTTAGGTACCAAGAGATTTGACGCGATCAAAGGCGTGTCCGATCTCGGCAGCGAGGGCCGATCGACGCTGTCGCGAGGCCTCTCTGTGCTGGACGCTGGTCCTTGCAGGCGCTGCTGGCTCGACTTTAACTCCGAGCGTTGTGTTCAAGCCTACTGTGTGATCGGCGGTCGTTGCCGCTCCAACCGCCTCCGGACCTACGCCGCATAGTGGCGGTATGTCATGAGAGGGAATCGACACGCCGCTGCGTGTCGTCAATGGAGAGTGTGACGCTGGTGACGCTCGCCCGCTGCTTCTGGCGGATGCCTCTGGATGTGGCGAGGGAATGGGCGTGAACGTGTGGTCGGACAACTCCAGTCGCGAAGGAATGGGCGGTGGAGGCATCAAGGCGGTGGCGGCGTCGTCTGCCAGAGTCGAGGGAGACGTGACGCGGACGATGGGCGGAGGCGGATCAAACATATGCTCGAGCCGGTGTGGATTGGAGGACGATGCAGTGCCAGCAGAAGGCAGAACGAAGGAGAGCTTCGAGGCTGACGACGATGATGGCGAGGGAGGAGGCGACGAAGACTTGGCATCGCCTCTGCACGAGGCACGACAGGCGACAGGTTAGATAGAGGCGACGAGTTTGTTGGGCGAGCAAGGCAAGAGGAGCGAGGAGGGACCGTACGAGCGAGGGGAAGGGATTGGGTCTGCAGATCTGGTGGCGTTTGGGTTGATGCGATACGAGTTCTTGCGTAGCGACGACAAGTCCACCGTCAGCCGCTTGGCTTTGGCCTCGGACAGCGACATCTTCTTGCTCTATCATCGTTCGAGGAACAGCGAGCAGCGAGGTCACGTCTTGTGAGACTCTAGCCGCCATGAGTTGCACACACGACACACACACACGCGCACACGCACACGCACACATGCATTGACAGGAGAGTGAGGGTGGAGTGCCTTCTTGTCCTTGGATTTGGCGTCGTGGGAGGTGATGATAGCAGAACCACCACTGCTAACAGAGGGCGGGGAGAGAATGTCGAGGACCCGCAGCGCAAACGCCATCTCGTCGCGCTTCCTTTCGATCTCTGCCAGACACCACTCGGTCTCTTCGCCCGACTCGAGGCCCATCGCCGTCGTTCGCTTCTCCAACGCCGCCACCTGGTCCGCACGCACACGCGTCAGCACGAGCGAGGCTCACACTGTGTGTGTGTGTGTGTGTGTGGAGGAGGAGGAGGAGGAGGAGGAGCACCTCGTCCTCGAGGAGCTTGTGCTGGAGGAGGAATTCCTCGATCAGGGCCGACGTGATCTTGGTGTCCTTCTTCTTGCCCGTTTTGAGCTTGCCCGACGACTGCGCGAGGTCGTCGATGGAAGGCGACGAGGCGAGAGCGGCGGTGACCTTCTTCTTGGCCAACGGGCCCTTCTCCTTGGCTTGGCCCATGATGTGGTACATCACCCCGCTCTCCTCCTCAAACTCTACCGCCATGCCGCCCTTGACCGCTCGATACTACACCAAACCACAGGCCGTGCGTCAGCGCACAGCTTGCGTGCGTGGGATTGAGGGGTCGCGTACGCGATACACAGTGCCGCATGCATCGAGGTAGGCACGCACGGGCTCGCCTGCCAGTTGACACGGACAGACGACGATCAAACGCATTCAACGCGTCAACGCCATGCTGGGAGAGTGAGATCACACGAACACGAGGAGGAATAGCCGCCGCACCGTAGAGCAGATCCTTCTCGCTCACGCCCTCGATCACGACCACTTCACCGCCCAGTCTGGGCATTGCCTCTGGTAGGGGAGACGAGTGGGTGAGTCGGAGATAAAGCCTGAAGAGGAGGAAGAACTTGTACCACTGCGCGTGAGGCGGAGGAATGAACCGAGCACGCCCCAGCGGTCGGTCACGAGAGCCAGGCGCACGAGCGTGATCGGAGGCGGCGACTTGCTCGCGCTCGAGCCGACGAGCAAAGGCCCCGTGGCGGGCGTGTCGGTCAAGACGCGGTACAGGAGGTCCAGTTCCTTGCTCGTTGGAACGACGTGCTCCTTGGCGTAGGCCACGAACGCCTTCTTGAAGCGCTCCCACTCCATCGTGCACGCCTGGCCGCCAGCCAACACGAGCCAGAGAGACAGAGAGATGAGATAAGACTGAGTGAGGCATCACGCGATGCGGCGGTGCGTGAGTGGGAGTGGGAACGCACGAGCGACCCGAGCGGATTGGAGGTCCAGAGATGACGCGCCGAGTGATGAGAGAGGAGCAGCGAGGCGGCAAAGGGAGGGTGCAGCGCAAAGTGGAGAGCGGAACGCAGCATCTGCGTCGCGGCTCGGAGCTGGGAGCGCTGTCGCGGCGCGCTGGGTCGGGGCAACACCAGCGCCTGCGGCTGCGCCGACGACGATGAGACGCTCGTCGCGCTTCCGTCCTCGTGGGCCAACGCCGCGCCCACCAGCGCCTCCAGCGTGTGGTGCGCCTGGAGCACCGCCTCCTGCGCGCCACCGCCATTCCCCGCGTCTCTCTGGTCGCTTCGCCGCCGTTCGTCCGCCGCCGCCTGTGCCTGCGCACACACGCACACCACGTGTGTACACGTTTGGAACGGACCCCCTAGCACACACGCACACACACACACACACACACACGTACACGCACAAGTCTCTCTACGGAGAGGGCGGGAGGGGGGAGAGAGGGGTCAAGTTACCTCGTCGAGCAGTTGTCGCGCCGAGGCGGCTTCTTGGATGAGGCCCACCAGAGCCGACGTGGCGGCCGTGGCAGCCCGCCCTCTCGGAGTTGGGGCCTCCATGTGTGCTAGTCGACCTCTCTCTTCTCCTCTCCGCCGAGCGTGGACAAAGGGGATCCTTGGGAGGTGGATGCAAGCGTTGTTGTCTGCTCCACCAACGGCAAAGGAAAAGATTAATTTAATGGACGTCGCCTATTGGCTAAAATTTAAGTTTTAAGAAAATAAAAATAAATGACGATGAAATTGTGCGTGTGGTGACGAGGCAGAGGCAATGTTCATTCAGTGCGGACTGCGTCCTTGCGTACGTGGTGCAGGAGTATGTCCCATTGCAGTACTCCAATCAGACGGTCACAGTCGTCTATCAGGGCCTTGGCCGTCGAGCGGAACTCGCTGGTGCCGCCTCTTCGATTCACCATCTTGATGAGGCCGGAGAGGGTGACAATGCCCTCGCCAGCGTCGACTCGTCTGTCCGCGGTCATGGTGAGGTCCAACAGGGTGGTGTTTGGCGGGTGCTCCGTCCTGCACAGGCGCTCCTTGAACTTGGCAAGAACATCGATCGTCATAGCCAGCTTGGTAGTACGTCGCCTGGAACTCGACCCAGCGGGCTTGCTGCTTGTCGTCCTTGTCTGCAAGCTCCAGGTCAGCCACCGACGCCAGGGCAATTGACAGTCTGCCTTGATGATGGCCAAAAATGAACTTGATGGCTGCCTCGATGTAGCTGTTGGCAACTGCGCCCAGAAGCTGTCTGTCATGATCCTTGGTGGGATAGAGTTGAAAAAAACTATTAGTACTGCTCCAGCCTGTCTACCCTTCTTGAGATCTCATTCATTCGCTCTCTATAACTCATGTTTGCTTTCATGATTTCCTCACACACACACACAAGCCTGGTGCTGTTATGCAGTTGTATAAGGAGCTACCCACCAACACCACCACATTCTCTACTTTCCTGTCTCCCCCAAAATCATGTTACATTCCCCCCATTCCTTTCCTTTCTGGCCTGTAGGACCCCCTTCTGCAGCCAACACTATCTAAAATGGTGAGCATGTATCATAATAATAATATGATGAGAAGATAGATGGTGATGATGATGGTGATGGAATGGTGGGAATGGGGATTCTTTTTCATTTATTGTGAGAACATGAAGTGATTGACCAAGTGAGGGGTGAGTGTTGGTGATAATGATGGTGGTGATGGTGATGGTAGTGTAGAGGAAGGGGGAAGGGGATGGTAGACCTATTTACTGTTGGTGGTGGACGCCTGCGCAGAGAAGGAGGCGCCCGTGCTGCTGCCTCGGCCGTCCTGCGGCTGCTGCTGCTGTTGGCTGCCACCGGTCGACGCGGAAGCGGAGCCCGTCGTCGTGGCCGAAGGCGGCGCGATCTTGTTGCGCTGGAGGAGGTCGAGCGCGGCCGCGGTGTTGCCGCGTGCGAGTTCGATGTAGGCCTGCAGGAGCAGCGCGTGGGGCGACGTCGCGTGGATGGCGCTCGCGTGCAGCAGACACTTCTGAGCCTGAGGCAGCTTGTCCTGCAGGATGTGCGCCGCCGCCAGGTTGACGTAGAGCACGTATCGGGCCGACGAGGCGAGAGCCGGTGCAAGGCCGAATTGCGTTGGTGGGGCCGGACCGAGGGCGCCCGGCGCTGGCGTCGCCGATGAAGCGCCAGAGGAGCCAGAGGACGAGGGCATGTTGATGGGCAGGTCCTTGACCAGGGAGGGCGAGAGGTGCTGCATGGCCTCGGCCGGCCGGTTGAGCATGCAGAGGGCCTCGGCGGCATAGAGATGGGCCAGCAGCCGATGCTCGTCGGTGACCGCCGGCGCGTCTCCGCCGCCGCCGGTGGTGTTGCCGTTGGGCGGCTGTGCGGTGGCAGAAGATCGCCTGGCATCGCCGTTGATCACGGCACTGGCAGCTGCGAGCGCTACCACGGGATCCTCAAGCGAGAGGCCGATGTAGGCCATGCTGAGCAGGCACACGCACTCGAGCAGCAACGTCGATGATCCGGCCGTTGGGACATTACCTGGCGCGGCTGCGTCGCCCGAGGCCGCAGTTGCGGCGGGAGCAGCGCTGGCGTCCGTGCTGGCAGCGGTGGGCTTGGTACCTCCGACGCTCGCAAGAGCGGCAGGAGCTGTCGCTTCGGGATTGTGCTCCAACAGCTTGAGCGCGTTTCGAAGACACTCGAGACCGTAGCGCAGCGTGAGCGACGGCTGCACGCCCGCTGTCGAGGAGTCCAGCGACTCTGCGCCAGCGTTATCGCCGGTGCCAGAGGCATCGAGCGAGGGCAGTGGGATGGCGGGAAGCGGAGAAGGAACGGTGGCGGCGGCAGCGGTCAGGAGGGCAGAGGAGGAGGAAGATGGCGGATGCACGGGAAGCAGGACCTGCCGGTTCTTGGAGCCGCCGTGGGATGTGACGCGTGCAACGGCCGCCGACTTCTGTTGTCGCAGCGCGGCGTCGCGCTCGTGGGCCAGATGCGTGGCGATGGTGCACTGGGCCAGCCGTAGCCACAACCGCGGCTGGTGGTGGTGCGTGTCGGCCGCGCGAAGGAGGCAGCGGAAGGCCATGCCGGGCTTGCCGGTGACGAGCAGCAGAATGCCCTGGTTGTAGTACATCTCGCATCGTCGCGAAGTGCGAGCCAGCGTGCTGGCCTCCGCCGCCGAAGCCCAGTCTCCACGTATGGCCTTGGTCAGGTGGAACGCTGCTCCGCTGTACTTGGCGAGCTGGTAGTGAATGCAGCCCATGTTGTTGTAATACGGCGCCGATAGCTCATCGGGCGACGATGGCGATGATGACGACGACGACGTCGATGCTGCGGTGCTGTCGCCGTTGTTGGTGGAGAAGAGTTTCTGCGAGGCGTTGAGGAGCTTGAGCGACTTGCGGTAGTTGCGTCGCGTGTACTCGAGGTGCGCCTTGAGGAAGGCCAGCTGGCCAGCAGCTCCGCCCGTGCCCGCGTTGACGTTCTGCTGTTGCTGCTGCATGAGCAGCAGGGATTCTCCGGCTTGCTTGAGCTCCTTCTTGGTGGCGTTGGCACTCTTGGCGAGCATCTGGAGCCGGGCCCGGTAGAGATGCACCACGAACTGCAACTGGTCCGGACCGAGCAAAGGCTGTGGTCGCTCAGCCGCCGAGCTGGAGGCAGAGGAAGCAGAGGTGCGTGGCGGGGTGGTCGAGGATGGCAACGACGCGCTTCCGTTGGCCGAGCTGTCATCGCCGCCGGCACCGGCAGAGGCTCCTGATCGCGCAGCGGCAGCGCTCGAACAGAAGGACTTCTCCACAAAGAGCAACACGCCCGCCGCTTTGACGCCCTGGCCCAGCACTGTGTGCAACACACGTCCACCATACAATCGCGAACGTGTGAGTGTGTTGCGCTTGTGGTGTTCGTCACACACCACCAGCAGCACCGCTGACAGTGCGCCACCACGCCACCACACGCACAACCACACAGCGCATGGGGCGTGGGCGCCACCAGTGCTCTAACGCAAACGAAAAGGCAACGATCGTGGGGGGGATGGGGGAGGGGGCGGGGGGTACCGAGGTAGACTTCGACGAGGAGGAGACACACGCGGAGGGCGAGATCCTCATCGAGGGCCTCAATATTGCGGTAGAGCCCCCCCTCCAAAATCTCGAGGGAGGCCGAGTAGCGCCGCAGATGGTAGAACAGGACGGCCTGGTTGTAGCTCAGCGTGGCGAGGCCCAGCTGTGCGCCCCCCGTCCCCTCGCCCCCGGTGGCGGGAGAGCTGGCGGCGCCATCGGACGCCTCGGCAGAGGCGGCATTGGCCGCGGTGGCCAGCGCCCCCAGCGCATCGACCAGTCGCTTGATTTCGACGCAGCCGCCTCGGTAGAAGGCTGCTACGGCCAGATTATGCTGTACGCGGGCCTCGCCGCGCAGCCGCTGGGGCACCTTCTGTAGGGCCTCCACGGCTCTGTCAAAATCGCGGTTGGTGAAGTGGGCAAAGGCCGCAGCCTCGGGCCCACCACCGCCACTGGATGTCGCCATTTCTTTTGGGGGGGG
>CDFA01018677.1:0-20539 GCA_000826305.1 Acanthamoeba healyi
GGCTCAGCGTCATCACTGGTGGAGCGGGTACTTCTTGGAGTCGAGGAGAGCCTGCCAGAGGAGCCTGCCCTCGCACATGTCGCGGATGAGCAAGGCCAGCTCCGCGATCGGCACGCGAAGCTGCGCCGTGGTGTCCCTCTCGCGAAGCGTCACTGTGTTGTCCTCCAGCGTCTGCGTGTGTGTACGCACGCGACAGACAACGTGAGTCGTCCATCTCCCTTCATCCTGAAGCCCTCTCTCTTCGGCAAGAGGGCCGTACCTGGTGGTCGATGGTGACACCGAAGGGGATGCCGATTTCGTCGGTACGGGCATACCGACGGCCGATGGCCTGGCCAGTGGAGTCGACCTGGAACCCAGCAGGCAGGCAAGCGAGCGAGCGAGCGAGGAGAGGATAGGGGCACACAATAGTGAGTTAGCTTGTGTTCGCCGGTGGTGAGGGCTTGGACAGACGCGCGCGCGCACCTTGGACGACAGACGCTCGGCCTTGAGGGAGGAGACGATGCGGGGAATGACGGCGTTGAACTCGTCCTTGTCCAGGAGGGGCAGCACAGAGCACTGCACCGGGGCGAGGTGGGGCGGAAGCGAAAGGACGGCCCTCTTGACGTCGCCCTTCTTGGACTTGTCCTTCTCCTCGGCCGCAGCGGCACTCTCCTCGCGGGTGTAGAAGTTCTGCTCCAGGATGGCGTAGAGGATGCGACCAACACCAAAGGATGGCTCAATCACGTGGGGGAAGAAGTTCTCGCCAGACACCTTCTTCTCGACCTAGCGGACGAGAAGGAGAAATGGGAAGATCACAATTAGTTAGCGCGCATCCGGGTACACAGCACGCAATGATGCTGACGGGCGCCGTACCTTCTTGATGGTGAGCATCTCGGGCGTGAGCGTAAGCTCCTTGCCGCCGGCGGTGATCTTGGCCTGACCGGACTCGAGCTGCTGCTTGAGGGCGATCTTGCCGTCCTCGTCCAAGGACTCGATGTAAGGAGCGAGCAGCTTGGCATCGCCACGCAGAGCCTTGCCAACCAGACCCTTGTTCACCTCCACCTCGAAAGCCTGTGGTGAGCGACACGAGGTGAGTCCACGTCTGTTGAGCGGGCAAAGGGAACATTGGAAGGGGAGTGACGCACCTCGACGATACGAGGGCCATCCTTGTACTGCTCGTAGGCGACGAGCGTCTCGTTACTCTTCATCGAGTGCTGAGACAGATCGAAGCACGACCTGTCAGCAATACCAACGCACTCGATCCAGCCGTACGAAGTGAGCATCTCGGCGTCCCAGCAGTCGCAGGCGTAGTGGGCCATCTCGTTCCTGGTGGAGGGCGTCTCAGCCTGTCAGTCCTCCTTGTGCAACAGGAGAGCACCTCGAGAAGAATGGGGAGCGGTACTTCATGTGCTGCCTGAACCGGATCTTGTCGGTCTTGATGCCGGACTCGGTCAGGAATAGGTACGTGCGGCCGATGAAGTAGCCGAGCGTCTCGTTGGCGATGATGCCGTGGGCGACAGCATCACCGATGGTGCAAGAGAGAAGCTATAGACAACAAACAATCCGCATCAGCCTCTCTCCCTCTCTTCCAATAGGTCTAAGGCTAAAGTGCGCGTTACCTTGCCGCTACCAAGCTGCTGCTCCTGGGGGAAGAGCGGGAGCTTGATGTCCTTGACGGTGCCGAACTTGGGGTGGTTCTTCTCGTTCTCCTTCACGAAGTGTTCAATCTCGCACATCTCGAACTCCCTGTGGCGAAGAAGCATTGACGACCGCGTAAGCTGTGATCACAGCGATCCGTCTGACGTCACGTGGTGCGAGGAATGAAATGGCTCAAGTACCTGACGCGGAGGACACCCGACCGCGGGGCGATCTCATTCCTGAAGGCGCGGCCAATCTGAGCAGCAGCGAAGGGGAGCTTGCCGCCCTGGAAGTCCAGCAGGCGCTTGAAATTGGTGAAGATCGACTGAGCAGTCTCGGGACGGAGGAAACTATAGCGCACAGTGCGACAGGGCACAAGTCAGAACACCACGCTGTGTGTGCGCGCCACAGCGCACGCCTTGGCTCCCCCAAACAGCTCGAGTGGCGTGAGGAAGTGCGCACCCCTTGTACATGCCGGTGGGACCGATCGAGATGGCGAACATGAGGTTGAACGGGAAGGGCGCGCTGACGGGCTTGCCCTCGGGCGACAGCACGCGGTACTTGGCCATGGTCTCCTCGAGCTCGGCCGGCGAGAAGTCGTCGATGCGCGCGACCACGGCAGCGTACTCCTTCTTCTTGTCCTCGTTCTTCTCCTTCTCCGTCAGCTTCTCCATGTGCTCTACGAGTGCACAGAGAGTAATTTAATCGATTAAACTTTCTGCAATTAAAAAAATAAAAAATGAGATCGCGATAGCGATTGAGAAAATTTCGTACCCTCGAGCAGATGGTCGGCGCGGTAGCAGGTGCCGGTGCCCTCCTCCTTGACCATGAGATCCTGGAACTTGGCGACGTGGCCCGAGGCCTCGAGCACCACCTCGGGCGTGACGCAGGAGCAGTCCACCTCGAGCATGTCCTCCTCGATGATGAAGTGCGACCTCCAGCGGTTGAGCAGGTTGGCCTTCACCGCGCAGCCCACGGGGCCGTAGTCATAGAGGCCAGCAACGCCTGAATGTGCGAGCAAGAGGGGATTCGATTAATCGTCGGCGGCGAGGGATTTGTGTAGCGGGGGGGATCGGGGATCGATCGAATTTCGAAATGAATAAATGAAAAACGTAGGACGTACCGCCGTAGATGGAATAGGAGGGCGCGATGACAAAGCGACGGGTGATGGTGGACGAGAAGCCGCTGGCCTCCCTGTCGAGACCCAGCTTGGTATGGAAGGGCACCTCCTCACCGATGGATGTCTGCATGTTGGATGATGGCGTAGCGCTACGATGAACTTGCTCGCTCGTTCCCTCCATGACTTGTGAGGCTGCCAGAGAACATATCCCAGATTTTACTCAAAACCGATTCCTCGGTCTTCAGTGTGAGGAATGCATCGGAATGCATGCATGAAATGCAGTGCATAGCTCAAATTCATTAATCAACGTGACACAGTTGTCAAAATACAAATATTGGGGACTAGCGACGCGACTAGACGAGGTCGCCGCCGTCGCCGATCTGCTTGTCGAGGAAGGCGACGACGTCGGCCATGGTCGGCCGCTTGTCGGGCTTGGCGTGCCAGCACTTGGTCATCACCTTCCTGAACTCCTCGGGACAGTCGGCGGGCACCTGTGGCCGCTTGCCCTCGAGCACGTCGAGCGACACGCCCATGAAGTTGCGCCCGGCAAACGGCTGCTTGCGCGCCACCACCTCCCACATGATGATGCCGAACGAGTACACGTCCGCCTTCTCCGAATACCGCTCGCCGCGGATCACCTCAGGCGCTGCACACACATCACAACAACAACAACAAAGGTCAGCCTCTGCTTCATGATGTCTTTCTTCACCAGGACACATCTAGCGACATCTAGTGTACCGGTCCAGCAGGGAGTGCCGCAGCGGGTCATGGTGGCGTTGTCCTCCTTGAGCCGCGCGAAGCCAAAGTCGGCGACCTTGACGTTCCAGTTCTCGTCCACGAGCAGGTTGGACGACTTGAGGTCGCGGTGGATGATGGCCGAAGGCTCGAGCGTGTGGAGGTAGTTGACGCCGAGGGCTGCCGAGCGCAGCATGCGCAGGCGCTGCTTCCACTCGAGCTTGACCACGACCTGGCCGCCGCGCGTGTTGTTGCCCGCCTCGCTGTACTTGACCATCGTCGATCCGTGCGGGCCGGCGTAGAGGATGTCCTTGAGCGCTCCCTGCTTCACGAACTCGGTCACGATGCACAGGTTGGGCATCTTGACGCACGCTCCGATGAACACCACGACGTTGGGATGGTGCAGCTCCGAGAGGAACGCCATCTCGGCGCGGAACTCGAGCAGCCGGCGCTCGGTGAGCTTCTGCTTGATGAAGCGCTTGACCGCCACCTCGATGCCCTTCCAGCGGCCGTGGAACACCATGCCGTAGGAGCCCATGCCCACCTGGCGACCGACCTTGATGTCGCTGTAGTCGATGATGTATCGGCACAGATTGGCCGATGCCAGGAACGACTCCTCCATCTGCGCGACGTAGTCGCCGCCGACCAGCACGCCGCTGCCCGTGCTGCACACCTCCATCTCCTCCTGCTCGTTGCTCGTGCCGGATCCGTGCGGTCGCATCGTGCTTCGCCTGTGGGTCCTATGCTCGCCATCCTCATCGCCTCCGCTCGGATTGGAATCGCTGGTTTCCGCCACCGGGGCCGCAGTCGTGCCACCAAAGAATCTGGCCTCGAGCTTGCGAGTCCTCAGCTCAAACAGCTTCGTTCCTGTGGTGTGTGTCGCGTGTGAGCGGTGGTGAGTGAGGGTTCACGAGAACCACCGGTCACGAGGAGAGATGGCCAAACCTTCTGGGCTGTCGGGCATCTCGAATTTGCCCAGGCATGCTAGTCGCTTCGCCTCCTTGGCCAGGTCGGTGGCCTTGATCTTCTCGAAGACAGCTTGCGACAACACGATCTGACCACCGTGCGACATGGTCGTGATGCGTGCGGCCGTATTCACTGCGGGCCCCATGTACTCGGCACGCCGCGACATAGCATTGAAGATTCTGCGCGGTTGGCCCACATGCACTCCCATCCTCACTCGCAGTCCCTGTAAGTGTCAGACAAGCCGTTAGCTTCATCATCACTGCACGTGCATGACGCCACTGATCCAACGGCATACCTTGTAGATGAGGCGATCATCAGTATCGCCCCACTCCTCGGCAGCACCGGGGTGAGCCAGCAGCGCAGTCGGCCAGTTGACCTCGAGCAGCTGCAGCTGAACCGCCATGCACCACTCCAGGGCACGGTGGACATCCTGGAACGCCACGCACAGCGAGCCCTCTCCGCCGGCGTTCTCGCGGGTGGATGTCACCTCGTAGCCCTTGTGCTGGGGGAGCAGACCGCGCACAGTCTCGTTGTGGAGAATTGTCGCATCCTTCATCGCCTCGGCGTTGAACTCCCAGAGAGCACCGGCCCGAACCACGTCCGTAAACACGATGGTCACCTCGCCTATTGGTGGCTTTACGCCCCTCACAGCGTCCTTCTTGTCGTCCGAAGAAGTCGAACCTGCATGTCGTGGTGATCATGATTAGGACTCCTGGGAGTGACAGTCGATGCACTGCATAGAGCCCAGGAGAGGTACCGCCAGACGAGTGAGAGCCAGGAGTGCCACCGGTGCTGCTGGAGCCTCTGTCCGAGGGGCCTCCCCATCCGGAGATGCCAGACATGGTGCTCGATGTGGAGGCACCCCAGCCAGAGCTCTTCTCCTCCAAGGACTCGAGGCGCGTCATGATCTCGAGGAACTTGGGTCGCACGGTGGGGTCCTTATCCCAGCAGTTTGTCATCAACGACGCGTAGCTCTCTGTCGCCGTCTCCGGCACGGTTGGGCGAAGGTCATCCCTCAGCACAGCTACGGCCACCGCCGCTGGACTGTTGACAATGCACAGAGTTACTTTGCGTTGCGTCATCTCATTTGAGGAATGGATGGATGGGACGTTACCTCATCCCTGCGTAGACGTCTTCGCGGCTGATGACTTCCCAAAGCACGATGCCGAAACTATAGATATCCGCGGCCTCCAAGTCGATTCCGTGCATCTCACTCAGCACCTCTGGTGCGGTCCAATGGATGCTGCCCAGCTCGAGCAGTTGGTTCTGGTTCTCCTTCTTGAGCTGGTCCTGGAACTTGGTAAGCCCAAAGTCGGACACCTTGACATTCCACTTGGAGTCGAGCAACAAGTTGAGCGACTTCAGGTCTCGGTGTACGATCCCTGCGGCACGGCCATGCGGAGATGTACATCAGATGCATGCGCGTGCGGAGTGTGGTGGGGTGGGGAGGTGCGTACCGGAGGAGTGAAGGAAATACATGCCCTTGGCAGCTTGTCTCATCATCTTGATTCGCAGCTGATGCGGGATGTCTGGCAGCAGCTCGTTGTGGAGAACGTCATACAGACTTCCAAGAGACATGTACTCCATCACTAAGCACGCGCGTTAGGCACGCATGTACATACGCTCTCGCATAAATAAGCGGTTGCCGTACCGATACACATCTTCGGCGGCTTGGTGGCGGCTCCCATGAAGAGCACCACATTCGGATGGCGCAGCGATGTCATGAGGCGCACCTCATCGATGAAGGCGTTACGCATATCGTTGGTTATGTAGCCAGAGGCCACCGTCTTGACCGCCACCTCGGTTCCGCGCCACACGGCCTTTCGCACTTCACCAAAGCCACCCGCTCCGAGCAGCTCCGCAAATTCGATCTCGCTCGCGTCGATCATCCACTCTTCGTCATGCTGCACATTCACACCGATGCGCCGGCACACCTCATTGATGAGCCTCAGAAGAGATCAAAAAGATGTCTGAAGGAGAGCGTACCCTTCTGTTCCTCCAGCACAGCAAAATGAGGATCGCGAGGATCAGCAAGATCAAGAGGACGACGATGACAGGGACCACGACGCCGACCACGATGCCGATGATGGCTCCTGTCGACAAGTCATCTGTCTTGACGCTCTCGCAGTAGACACCCGTGCGGGTGTCATTGCAGAGGCAAACGCCGCTAGCGCACGTGCCCTCGTTCGAGCAAATGATTCCATCTTTCACACACGGCCGCAGCACGTTGACGTAAGTCTCTTGGCACTGCACATCGACCAGCCTCGACAGAATCTGCTGCTTTGTGCTCTCAAGCGGCAACACGACTACGCACGAATGGCATGGGTAAGTGAAAGACATGATAAACAAGAACAAGGCTGTTGAGCGTACTGTTGTTGACCGCAGCCAGTTGTCGGCCACTGGACGACGAGATTGACCACCAAAGCCATTGAACCAACTCCTTGGCGCGAGTGCAGTCTGTCATTTCGCTCATTGAGATCACGCTGTAAGCATAGCCCGAGAGCGGATAGCTTCCGTTGGCCGTCACCTCAAGGATCGAGGTGGTGAACTGCTGGTTCACCTGGGACTCGAACTCCTTCATTGCCGATAGCACTCCCTGTTGGGTACAAGAAACATCATCACTAACTCAGTGAGACTCAGTCGTGGATGGCCGCAAAGCACCAACCAACGGTTAGAGAGTACCTGAGTGTCGGGCGCCACAGGATTGCCTTGTCTGTCGAGCAGGTAGGCCTCAGCAATAAACTCATACGAATCTTGAAATGAAGAGACAATGTAGTGCGGGATGGCCGCCAGCGTATACGATGTCCCATTCACATACTTTGCCAGTTCAGCTGCAGATGAAAGAAATGAGTGACGAATGGCGAGAGGTAAGTTTTAAGCAATCAAGTACCAAGGATGCAACAATGAGTGAGAGCTGCGTACTGTCCACGAGCACAAATGAGTAGGGATTCATTGAGAGTGCTGCCAGGGGGTTGCTTGAATTGTCCGCGACCAGCTGCGCTATGTCTTCGTTGACCGAGGCCAGCGCCCGTGTGAGCAGGAGTACGGTTTCGTCGCTAGCCACCAGCGGCAGTGAGATGTTGACGCCTGGAAGCGTGACGGTGGGGTTGCGGCTGGTGGGCGGATAGAGGGAAGGGATCAACATCAAGCAGAACGTTAGATCGTGAATCAGCCACAGCTCTGTTCACGGCAGCAGTAGGCGTGTGGTGTGTATACTCTTGAATGCGTGTATCGTTCCAGTGGGTGATATCGCCCGTGTAGATGAGGGACACAGTGTAGAGGTCCAGCACGAGTGGTGCCTGGCCTACCAGCTCAGGAATGTTATAGCCTATTGAGAGAGCGAAACCAGCCATGGGTCTGTTGGGATTGGGATTGCAACCAAATCAAACAAGCAAGGCTTATCAGTAACGGTATCACCACATGGAAGGTCAAGGCGGCGCTGGCGCGGCAGCGTACAGATATTGAAGATCAGAGTCGGTAGCCTGGCGAGAGGCCAACGAGGGAGAGGAGGATGAGGCAGGCACAATCGTGGTGCCAAAGTCTACATTCCCAGCGTCCATTTGCACAACGCCATCTGAAGCTGAGGATCGCGAACAAACGCAAAGCCCTCAGCGTTAGCGAGGAGGACTAGCGAGAAAGCGAGAAAGAGAGAGACAAGGCAGGGTCCGTACTGGCGGTTTGGTCGTAGTAGGTGATCTGAAGCGGAGTTGTGGCCGCGTCATAGAAGGATGCCCATGAGGACATGAACGGCGCTGGCACTCCCAAGCCGGACATGGAAGAATAACGCAGGGCCGACTCGCCGTCGCACGCGATTGTGGGCAAAATGTTCATCACGCGACTCTGTCATGACGAACACAGGCGTGAGCATCTGAGCATGCCTATGAAGCGACCGGGCCGCCGACAGGTACCTGATACGCGGGAAGCAGGTTCGATATGCCGTAGCTCGGAACGGTCTGCTTCGAGCGCTGATTGCTCAGAGCCCACACGTTGTAGTTTAGATAGGCCCTCGCGCCCAGGCATTCCCTGATGCCCGTCAGGTTGCGGCGGAGGACGAGCGTGGTGAAGAAGCAGAGCGGGTACGACGTCGGGCTCTGTCCGTCGATGAGATAGCGAGGCAGCGCCGCACCACGCTGTGATTGTCGGTGTTTTTCCAGGTCAGTGCAAGGTCGGCAGGAGGAGGGACCGCGAGCTAGCTGCACGTACCCCAGAGGGCTGGAACTCACGCAGAGTCCACTGGATGGTCGTAGAATTGGGGGGAAGCGCAACTCCTACGCGGCGCAGAGGTGGAAACGATTTCTTCAGATTTTGCCCCAAATGGCTTGGGGGGGGGCAAAGGCATGGGGAAGCTTTCGTACCTGCGCTGTTGATGAGCCAGGTCACGTTGGTGCGTCGGAAGTAGCCGCTCTGGCGGAGGAGCGTAGCGTACTCGTTGGCCGCGTAGACCAGCGCCCGCATGCCGGTGGTGTTCCTGTAGAAGTAGCCGAATTGGCTTCCCTTGGTGGGGAAGGAGAACACCCGTCCCTCCAGAGCAGGAGGCAGTCCATCTGCACACCACACCAACCGTGAACGCGTAGAGGGTTTGATCGATCAATTTTATGAAATCGCCAAATTTCTCTCTCCCTCTCTCTACACAAATCCCAACCCGCCACGCCGCGGACAAACAATAATAAATCAATAACGTAAATTTTTACGAAATGTGTTACGAAATAGTTTTGGGTTCGTAAATCAAAGAACGAAGAACGAAGAACGAAGAACGAAGAATTTGGAATGGTGGTCGTGAATAAGCCGTGCGGCACGCCGCTGCAAGGCAAGCGGATCGGGTGACCCTGAACGTACCTAGGCTGCCGTTCGAGGCGGCGAGGACGGTCGAAAATGTCGGGTCGAACGCGGCAAAGGCCTTGAGGAGGATGCTGTTGATGGACGGGCTGCCGCTGCGAATGATGAGGGTGATGTTGTCCGGCGGGAGCGTACCCTCGGGGAGCCGTGGGTTGTCCGCCTTGATGGCCCCGTCATCCCACGTGCGTATGGCGCCGGAGAAGATGCGCGCGAGGGTGGAGCGGCTCAGGTTGAGGTTGGGCGTGGTGCCGTTGATGGGCGGCAGGAACACGCTGTGCACGAAGCTGACGCCGTTGCCCAGAATCGGCACCTCGGCGTACCGCTCGCCGCCGGGGTTGAGCGACTCGGGCAGCGGCGCGTCCTGCAGCACAAAGTCGAGCTTGCCGGCGTCGTACGAGGCCAGCACCTGGGAGATGTTGTTGGGGTTCTCCTTGTACTTGAGCACCACTTGGTCCTGCACAAAGTTGTAGCTGTCAAACAGGTCCGTGTAGACGTAGGTCGCCGAGCCGCCTCCCTCGCCCTTGACCAGCTGAGCGTGCGCGACGCCTGGAGCGCGTGGAGAGAGAGAAGAGAGAGGCGCGTGGGTTGTTGGTTAGGTGAGAGGGGCAGTGAACGAGGAGTCAGGGCAGGGCAGGGGCGTACGGAGGAGGCAAAGGCCGAGAACGGCAGCGAGGAGGAACCGAGCCCCGAGGGACAGCGACCTGAAGCCGAGCATGAGCGCTACAGTGAGTGTACGACGGAGGGCGAGTGTTTGTTGTGTTTGTCAAGGTCGGGATATGAACAGTGAGAACCTCCGCAGGCGATCGCATCCGATAGGCCAATCAGATCGTATGGCACCGTAATTAATATGTCGACACCTCATCTCATTGGCCAACGCAGCCGATCGCTGCTTGGCAACCTAAAACACAGTGACCGATCGAGCTGGTCTCCCGGAGGCCGGATGAATTCCCTAATCGCGCAACTCCACCTGGCTGCATCCGTTTTGTCGCTTTCTCTGGCCAATCACATGAGCCCCGCACAACATGTTTTTTTTTTATTGGTTACAGACCTGGGCGCACGCGTAGAACGTTCTTGCCGGGATCGATCACACAACGCGAGGCGATGGGTCCCGCGGTGTGGAGGAAGCGGACGAGGTGGCAGATACGACGCGCGATGACGCCGAGAGCGAGCTCGCCGGCGTGTTCGACGAAGAAGACAGGAGGTGCAGCGAGATGGCCAGCATCCACTCGCTCTTTGCGGCCGCCGTGGGTGCGCAGACGACGATCGTCGCTGGTCGGCCCCTGTGCTCGCTCAGGATCTGGATCAGGTCCACACGCAACAGAGAGGGACGCAGACGCCACGCTGAGTCTTGTGCGTTCGTGATCACAACACACGCATGTACACACAGTGTGCGCGCGAACTTACCTGGAACGCGTTGCGTCGTGCGGCGGTGTCGTCGAGGTCGATGAGCGTGACGTTGCCCAGCGGCACCTCTCCCTTCCACACGCAACTGTTGGAGCGCTTCTTCTTCTGCTTGGTGCGCACGAAGAGGTCGTTGAAGAGGAAACAGTGGAACTCCTTCGCTCGTGTCTCCATCACCGACAGCGGGCCCTCCATGATGAAGACCCTCGATGGCGACGCCAACGACGCCTTTGCGATCACACGGCGTCAGCAATCAGTGCCACTGGGCGTTGCGTGGGTGACAGACGCGTACCGGCGCGCCAGTGATGCGATGGGCGATGAGATGGAGGGACATCTTGCGCGAGTCCGCGTCGCGCTTGGAGTCGTTGATGGTGGCGCAGAGCGCTTGCAGCTGCTCCACGGCCGCTTCCATTTGGCCTCGGTCCAAGTGCTCGTCTGGCGTGTGCCGCAGGATCTCCAGCGCCAGCAAACGATACCTGTGTGCGGTGGTGCGTGTGTGCGTGTGCGTGTGATGAGTGCGCTGTCAGGTTCTGAGCAGGCGTGTGCATGTAGACGCACCTGGCGACACGCTGTATGGGCATGATCAGGTAGGCTGACAAAGGCAGCTTGCGCCGGTTAGCTGGCATCGCCTTGCACTCCTTGATGAGGGCCGCGAAGCGCGTGCGCTTCTCGTGCTTGCGCAGAGCCGCCTCGATCTGCTCGTAGTTCTTCACGTAGTTCGCATAGAGCTTCATCACTGGCATCTGATGAGTGCCACACGACAAACAAACGCTATGAGCGTTGAGGCTCGTGCAGAGAGGAAAGAGAGAGCGACAAGAGATCGTGCCCAAGCGTGAAGGATGGGACCGGCGTGCGGCTTGTTGTGCCATTCGCGCTCGCACTCCTCCAGTTCGATCAAGAACTTGAGATTGACCTGCGCGATGAGCTCAAAGTCGCCAAAGATCTCTGCAGGAGAGAGGCGCGAAAGGGGCGTGAGAGCTCTGGAGCCGCGTCGATGATGTGAAGAGCGTATCTACCTTTTAGCTGATCTTCCGTGATGAAGCTATCATCGCCGAGGGACCGCGCAGCGGCAGCCGACGAATACAGGGGCGTCAGATAGGCCTGCACGACAAGGATTGCTGGCATTAGTGATGGCCAAGCGGTCATCACACGCAGGCGCACGTCTGCTGGCGCATTACGTCTTTGCAGTCCTGCAGGCACTGGACGTAGGATCGCTCCGTGTCTACCAACTCGCGGAATGCCCGATTGCGTGTGCGGATAACGTCGATCTCGGGCGTGGAGGCGATCCAACACGTCAGCCGCCGCGCCCTCCGCCGGAAGAGCCATCCGCGCACCACCTGTCGATGACACACATCAGTCATCACACTAAGGACAGAGACGCGCACAGAGAGAGGTAACACTGCTGCACCTGCTGCATTCTGCGAACAGAGGCGTCGGGGAGGGCAGAGAGGCGCTCGAGAGTGGCCAGCGTGAGGGTGAGGCTCAGGGCCGACGGAATGAAGAGAAGAGGTGGCGGCGGCGGGGGCGGCGGGGTCGCCGGCAGTGACGAGACTCCACCGACCCGCTGCGGGTCCAGGAACAGATCGTCGCTCCCTTCGCCACCGATCGCTTCGAATGGCCGCGGAGAGCAAAACGGCGAAGGCAGGGGCGGAGGCGGGAGGTCGGCTGGCGCCCACGTCGCAATGCCGCCTGCGGGGATGGGAGTGCCAATGGGCGAGGGCAAGTCGGTGGGCAGGAACGACGACGACGTCGCCAACGCGGCGAGATCATCGCCAATGTCGTCGAAAGGCGGCGGCGGCAGCGACCGGGGCGAAGGGAACCACGATATGGGTCCTGCTAGCGGCGGAGGCAGCGGGAGAGGCGGCGGAAGCGATGGCGGCGCGAGGGCGGCGATGGGCGAGGAGGACGGATGAGCGGTAGTGGACCGAGGATGGAAGACCAGGGGAGGAGGCAGGGAGAGGTCCATTGGCACCGCAACCTCTGCCGGTACGGGCTTGCTCGGCGTCACGTGGGCCATACGAGGAGGCGCCTGATGCGTTCATCAGACGTCAGTTCACACACACACACACACACACAACAGATTCCAAGCCAACAGTGTGCAGGTGGCGGCAGAGTATGTACGGGGAAGCGGCCCTTGACCATGGGGAAGGCGATCGTCGAGGAGTCGCTGCCTGGATCGGCCGTCTCCGCAAAGGAATGGCTGATGGATTCCTTGCACATGGCGCACACTGACAGCTTCCCCACAGTGGGCTTGGTCGTCTCCGCCATCGCTCTGGTGTGGTGCGGTGATGGAGGCAGGAGCGTAAGGTCAGTGTGTGAGTTCAAGCTAGCTTCATCCATTTCCTGTTCAAGCGGCGGACGCACGTTGCCAGGGCTCGGCTGAGACGATCGACTTCTTGGTCTCTGTCGAGCGCCTCTCGCTCCATGCGAGAGATGACCTCGTGGGCTCGCTTCAGCGCCTCGTCCAACTCTGCCACTTTGTGATTGCCGCCGCCGCCGCCGCCCGATACCTCCAGCACCTGCTCGCGTTCAAACAGCTGCAACGGGTCGCGACAAACGAGTGAGAACGTACTTGGATGAGAGAGTGCGTGTGCTATGCGCGTGTGCAGAGAGAGCGTTGGCCAACCTGCTGCTGGCGTCGTTGCATCTCCTCCTCCTTCTGTCGAACGAGCGCCTGGCGCTGCTTGAGCAGCATTTGGCCCTCGTTGTCTCGCGCCTCGAGATCCTGCTCGGCCTGGAGGAGAAACGCCATCTGCCGCTGTCGGTCCTTGCGCAGGACCTCTTTCTCTTCGCGCAGCCGACTGGCTTCTTCCTCCTGCTCGCTCTGCAGACGTGCGCACTCGCCCTCGCGCCGGTTGAGATCGCGCTGCAGTTCTTCGTTCCGCCTCTGGACGTCGGCCACGCGGCGCTCGCGCTCAGCCAGCGAGGCATCTTTCTCATCAACGAGTCGACGCCTTTGCTCGAAGAGAGCCGCGGACGCTTTAAGTTCTTGCTCCAAGCGCGCAGACGCCGCAGCGCGCTGCTCCAGCGCGACTCGCTCGGTTTCAAGCCGCTCTTCGAGCGCCCATAACTCCTCTTCCTTCTCCGCGAACGACGATTCTGCATTCGCCGTTTAGGTCGGAGATAAACTCAGGCATGAAGCAGGTGTTCGTGGAGAGAGAGAAGGTTAGGTACCAAGAGATTTGACGCGATCAAAGGCGTGTCCGATCTCGGCAGCGAGGGCCGATCGACGCTGTCGCGAGGCCTCTCTGTGCTGGACGCTGGTCCTTGCAGGCGCTGCTGGCTCGACTTTAACTCCGAGCGTTGTGTTCAAGCCTACTGTGTGATCGGCGGTCGTTGCCGCTCCAACCGCCTCCGGACCTACGCCGCATAGTGGCGGTATGTCATGAGAGGGAATCGACACGCCGCTGCGTGTCGTCAATGGAGAGTGTGACGCTGGTGACGCTCGCCCGCTGCTTCTGGCGGATGCCTCTGGATGTGGCGAGGGAATGGGCGTGAACGTGTGGTCGGACAACTCCAGTCGCGAAGGAATGGGCGGTGGAGGCATCAAGGCGGTGGCGGCGTCGTCTGCCAGAGTCGAGGGAGACGTGACGCGGACGATGGGCGGAGGCGGATCAAACATATGCTCGAGCCGGTGTGGATTGGAGGACGATGCAGTGCCAGCAGAAGGCAGAACGAAGGAGAGCTTCGAGGCTGACGACGATGATGGCGAGGGAGGAGGCGACGAAGACTTGGCATCGCCTCTGCACGAGGCACGACAGGCGACAGGTTAGATAGAGGCGACGAGTTTGTTGGGCGAGCAAGGCAAGAGGAGCGAGGAGGGACCGTACGAGCGAGGGGAAGGGATTGGGTCTGCAGATCTGGTGGCGTTTGGGTTGATGCGATACGAGTTCTTGCGTAGCGACGACAAGTCCACCGTCAGCCGCTTGGCTTTGGCCTCGGACAGCGACATCTTCTTGCTCTATCATCGTTCGAGGAACAGCGAGCAGCGAGGTCACGTCTTGTGAGACTCTAGCCGCCATGAGTTGCACACACGACACACACACACGCGCACACGCACACGCACACATGCATTGACAGGAGAGTGAGGGTGGAGTGCCTTCTTGTCCTTGGATTTGGCGTCGTGGGAGGTGATGATAGCAGAACCACCACTGCTAACAGAGGGCGGGGAGAGAATGTCGAGGACCCGCAGCGCAAACGCCATCTCGTCGCGCTTCCTTTCGATCTCTGCCAGACACCACTCGGTCTCTTCGCCCGACTCGAGGCCCATCGCCGTCGTTCGCTTCTCCAACGCCGCCACCTGGTCCGCACGCACACGCGTCAGCACGAGCGAGGCTCACACTGTGTGTGTGTGTGTGTGTGTGGAGGAGGAGGAGGAGGAGGAGGAGCACCTCGTCCTCGAGGAGCTTGTGCTGGAGGAGGAATTCCTCGATCAGGGCCGACGTGATCTTGGTGTCCTTCTTCTTGCCCGTTTTGAGCTTGCCCGACGACTGCGCGAGGTCGTCGATGGAAGGCGACGAGGCGAGAGCGGCGGTGACCTTCTTCTTGGCCAACGGGCCCTTCTCCTTGGCTTGGCCCATGATGTGGTACATCACCCCGCTCTCCTCCTCAAACTCTACCGCCATGCCGCCCTTGACCGCTCGATACTACACCAAACCACAGGCCGTGCGTCAGCGCACAGCTTGCGTGCGTGGGATTGAGGGGTCGCGTACGCGATACACAGTGCCGCATGCATCGAGGTAGGCACGCACGGGCTCGCCTGCCAGTTGACACGGACAGACGACGATCAAACGCATTCAACGCGTCAACGCCATGCTGGGAGAGTGAGATCACACGAACACGAGGAGGAATAGCCGCCGCACCGTAGAGCAGATCCTTCTCGCTCACGCCCTCGATCACGACCACTTCACCGCCCAGTCTGGGCATTGCCTCTGGTAGGGGAGACGAGTGGGTGAGTCGGAGATAAAGCCTGAAGAGGAGGAAGAACTTGTACCACTGCGCGTGAGGCGGAGGAATGAACCGAGCACGCCCCAGCGGTCGGTCACGAGAGCCAGGCGCACGAGCGTGATCGGAGGCGGCGACTTGCTCGCGCTCGAGCCGACGAGCAAAGGCCCCGTGGCGGGCGTGTCGGTCAAGACGCGGTACAGGAGGTCCAGTTCCTTGCTCGTTGGAACGACGTGCTCCTTGGCGTAGGCCACGAACGCCTTCTTGAAGCGCTCCCACTCCATCGTGCACGCCTGGCCGCCAGCCAACACGAGCCAGAGAGACAGAGAGATGAGATAAGACTGAGTGAGGCATCACGCGATGCGGCGGTGCGTGAGTGGGAGTGGGAACGCACGAGCGACCCGAGCGGATTGGAGGTCCAGAGATGACGCGCCGAGTGATGAGAGAGGAGCAGCGAGGCGGCAAAGGGAGGGTGCAGCGCAAAGTGGAGAGCGGAACGCAGCATCTGCGTCGCGGCTCGGAGCTGGGAGCGCTGTCGCGGCGCGCTGGGTCGGGGCAACACCAGCGCCTGCGGCTGCGCCGACGACGATGAGACGCTCGTCGCGCTTCCGTCCTCGTGGGCCAACGCCGCGCCCACCAGCGCCTCCAGCGTGTGGTGCGCCTGGAGCACCGCCTCCTGCGCGCCACCGCCATTCCCCGCGTCTCTCTGGTCGCTTCGCCGCCGTTCGTCCGCCGCCGCCTGTGCCTGCGCACACACGCACACCACGTGTGTACACGTTTGGAACGGACCCCCTAGCACACACGCACACACACACACACACACACACGTACACGCACAAGTCTCTCTACGGAGAGGGCGGGAGGGGGGAGAGAGGGGTCAAGTTACCTCGTCGAGCAGTTGTCGCGCCGAGGCGGCTTCTTGGATGAGGCCCACCAGAGCCGACGTGGCGGCCGTGGCAGCCCGCCCTCTCGGAGTTGGGGCCTCCATGTGTGCTAGTCGACCTCTCTCTTCTCCTCTCCGCCGAGCGTGGACAAAGGGGATCCTTGGGAGGTGGATGCAAGCGTTGTTGTCTGCTCCACCAACGGCAAAGGAAAAGATTAATTTAATGGACGTCGCCTATTGGCTAAAATTTAAGTTTTAAGAAAATAAAAATAAATGACGATGAAATTGTGCGTGTGGTGACGAGGCAGAGGCAATGTTCATTCAGTGCGGACTGCGTCCTTGCGTACGTGGTGCAGGAGTATGTCCCATTGCAGTACTCCAATCAGACGGTCACAGTCGTCTATCAGGGCCTTGGCCGTCGAGCGGAACTCGCTGGTGCCGCCTCTTCGATTCACCATCTTGATGAGGCCGGAGAGGGTGACAATGCCCTCGCCAGCGTCGACTCGTCTGTCCGCGGTCATGGTGAGGTCCAACAGGGTGGTGTTTGGCGGGTGCTCCGTCCTGCACAGGCGCTCCTTGAACTTGGCAAGAACATCGATCGTCATAGCCAGCTTGGTAGTACGTCGCCTGGAACTCGACCCAGCGGGCTTGCTGCTTGTCGTCCTTGTCTGCAAGCTCCAGGTCAGCCACCGACGCCAGGGCAATTGACAGTCTGCCTTGATGATGGCCAAAAATGAACTTGATGGCTGCCTCGATGTAGCTGTTGGCAACTGCGCCCAGAAGCTGTCTGTCATGATCCTTGGTGGGATAGAGTTGAAAAAAACTATTAGTACTGCTCCAGCCTGTCTACCCTTCTTGAGATCTCATTCATTCGCTCTCTATAACTCATGTTTGCTTTCATGATTTCCTCACACACACACACAAGCCTGGTGCTGTTATGCAGTTGTATAAGGAGCTACCCACCAACACCACCACATTCTCTACTTTCCTGTCTCCCCCAAAATCATGTTACATTCCCCCCATTCCTTTCCTTTCTGGCCTGTAGGACCCCCTTCTGCAGCCAACACTATCTAAAATGGTGAGCATGTATCATAATAATAATATGATGAGAAGATAGATGGTGATGATGATGGTGATGGAATGGTGGGAATGGGGATTCTTTTTCATTTATTGTGAGAACATGAAGTGATTGACCAAGTGAGGGGTGAGTGTTGGTGATAATGATGGTGGTGATGGTGATGGTAGTGTAGAGGAAGGGGGAAGGGGATGGTAGACCTATTTACTGTTGGTGGTGGACGCCTGCGCAGAGAAGGAGGCGCCCGTGCTGCTGCCTCGGCCGTCCTGCGGCTGCTGCTGCTGTTGGCTGCCACCGGTCGACGCGGAAGCGGAGCCCGTCGTCGTGGCCGAAGGCGGCGCGATCTTGTTGCGCTGGAGGAGGTCGAGCGCGGCCGCGGTGTTGCCGCGTGCGAGTTCGATGTAGGCCTGCAGGAGCAGCGCGTGGGGCGACGTCGCGTGGATGGCGCTCGCGTGCAGCAGACACTTCTGAGCCTGAGGCAGCTTGTCCTGCAGGATGTGCGCCGCCGCCAGGTTGACGTAGAGCACGTATCGGGCCGACGAGGCGAGAGCCGGTGCAAGGCCGAATTGCGTTGGTGGGGCCGGACCGAGGGCGCCCGGCGCTGGCGTCGCCGATGAAGCGCCAGAGGAGCCAGAGGACGAGGGCATGTTGATGGGCAGGTCCTTGACCAGGGAGGGCGAGAGGTGCTGCATGGCCTCGGCCGGCCGGTTGAGCATGCAGAGGGCCTCGGCGGCATAGAGATGGGCCAGCAGCCGATGCTCGTCGGTGACCGCCGGCGCGTCTCCGCCGCCGCCGGTGGTGTTGCCGTTGGGCGGCTGTGCGGTGGCAGAAGATCGCCTGGCATCGCCGTTGATCACGGCACTGGCAGCTGCGAGCGCTACCACGGGATCCTCAAGCGAGAGGCCGATGTAGGCCATGCTGAGCAGGCACACGCACTCGAGCAGCAACGTCGATGATCCGGCCGTTGGGACATTACCTGGCGCGGCTGCGTCGCCCGAGGCCGCAGTTGCGGCGGGAGCAGCGCTGGCGTCCGTGCTGGCAGCGGTGGGCTTGGTACCTCCGACGCTCGCAAGAGCGGCAGGAGCTGTCGCTTCGGGATTGTGCTCCAACAGCTTGAGCGCGTTTCGAAGACACTCGAGACCGTAGCGCAGCGTGAGCGACGGCTGCACGCCCGCTGTCGAGGAGTCCAGCGACTCTGCGCCAGCGTTATCGCCGGTGCCAGAGGCATCGAGCGAGGGCAGTGGGATGGCGGGAAGCGGAGAAGGAACGGTGGCGGCGGCAGCGGTCAGGAGGGCAGAGGAGGAGGAAGATGGCGGATGCACGGGAAGCAGGACCTGCCGGTTCTTGGAGCCGCCGTGGGATGTGACGCGTGCAACGGCCGCCGACTTCTGTTGTCGCAGCGCGGCGTCGCGCTCGTGGGCCAGATGCGTGGCGATGGTGCACTGGGCCAGCCGTAGCCACAACCGCGGCTGGTGGTGGTGCGTGTCGGCCGCGCGAAGGAGGCAGCGGAAGGCCATGCCGGGCTTGCCGGTGACGAGCAGCAGAATGCCCTGGTTGTAGTACATCTCGCATCGTCGCGAAGTGCGAGCCAGCGTGCTGGCCTCCGCCGCCGAAGCCCAGTCTCCACGTATGGCCTTGGTCAGGTGGAACGCTGCTCCGCTGTACTTGGCGAGCTGGTAGTGAATGCAGCCCATGTTGTTGTAATACGGCGCCGATAGCTCATCGGGCGACGATGGCGATGATGACGACGACGACGTCGATGCTGCGGTGCTGTCGCCGTTGTTGGTGGAGAAGAGTTTCTGCGAGGCGTTGAGGAGCTTGAGCGACTTGCGGTAGTTGCGTCGCGTGTACTCGAGGTGCGCCTTGAGGAAGGCCAGCTGGCCAGCAGCTCCGCCCGTGCCCGCGTTGACGTTCTGCTGTTGCTGCTGCATGAGCAGCAGGGATTCTCCGGCTTGCTTGAGCTCCTTCTTGGTGGCGTTGGCACTCTTGGCGAGCATCTGGAGCCGGGCCCGGTAGAGATGCACCACGAACTGCAACTGGTCCGGACCGAGCAAAGGCTGTGGTCGCTCAGCCGCCGAGCTGGAGGCAGAGGAAGCAGAGGTGCGTGGCGGGGTGGTCGAGGATGGCAACGACGCGCTTCCGTTGGCCGAGCTGTCATCGCCGCCGGCACCGGCAGAGGCTCCTGATCGCGCAGCGGCAGCGCTCGAACAGAAGGACTTCTCCACAAAGAGCAACACGCCCGCCGCTTTGACGCCCTGGCCCAGCACTGTGTGCAACACACGTCCACCATACAATCGCGAACGTGTGAGTGTGTTGCGCTTGTGGTGTTCGTCACACACCACCAGCAGCACCGCTGACAGTGCGCCACCACGCCACCACACGCACAACCACACAGCGCATGGGGCGTGGGCGCCACCAGTGCTCTAACGCAAACGAAAAGGCAACGATCGTGGGGGGGATGGGGGAGGGGGCGGGGGGTACCGAGGTAGACTTCGACGAGGAGGAGACACACGCGGAGGGCGAGATCCTCATCGAGGGCCTCAATATTGCGGTAGAGCCCCCCCTCCAAAATCTCGAGGGAGGCCGAGTAGCGCCGCAGATGGTAGAACAGGACGGCCTGGTTGTAGCTCAGCGTGGCGAGGCCCAGCTGTGCGCCCCCCGTCCCCTCGCCCCCGGTGGCGGGAGAGCTGGCGGCGCCATCGGACGCCTCGGCAGAGGCGGCATTGGCCGCGGTGGCCAGCGCCCCCAGCGCATCGACCAGTCGCTTGATTTCGACGCAGCCGCCTCGGTAGAAGGCTGCTACGGCCAGATTATGCTGTACGCGGGCCTCGCCGCGCAGCCGCTGGGGCACCTTCTGTAGGGCCTCCACGGCTCTGTCAAAATCGCGGTTGGTGAAGTGGGCAAAGGCCGCAGCCTCGGGCCCACCACCGCCACTGGATGTCGCCATTTCTTTTGGGGGGGG
>CDFA01018686.1:0-16025 GCA_000826305.1 Acanthamoeba healyi
CTCGACGTCTCGGATTGTCCCGTGCTGGACACACTCAGCGTTCTGGCCAACGGCCACAATCCGCGTCTTCGCATCACGCGCCTCGCGGGCTGCCCAGGCCTCGCACAAGTCACCGTCTACGGCGAGGTCATGTCCACAGCCGCCGCCCTCACCGCCCTCGGTCCCCAGTACGAGTAAAGGTAACTGCTATTACAAGAGTGGTGGTGGCTCCTGATGACGTAACTAGAATCCGCAGACGACAGCGGCCATCAGAGCCAGCAGGGTGACGCCGGCGACGACGCTCGAGGAGAGCACGGGGCCGGCCACCGCCGCAGAGGCCTGGTTGGGTCCGACCTTGATCCATACGACGTCCATCGGAGGCATGCTCAGCGTGATGAGGTTGGCGCTGACCTTCATGGTGGCCTTGCCCGTCATCTGGCTGAGCTCGGTGGCCGTCGTCGGCTTGCCAAACTCACACGTCTTCTGCTTGGCCGCATAGGGGTTGACGGCGAGGATGTAATCGTTGCCCTGGTGCCGCCAGAACCGCACGCCGCACGCCCTGCCCTCGTTGACCTCACGCGCCCACTGCTCGGGGAAGGTGTAGTTGGGGTGGACGGCCTCGTTGGATAGGATGACGGGCGCGCGGTCCATGATCTCGGCGGCGACGCGCTTGACCTTGGCCCACTCCTCGACGAACGGCGTCTTCCGATCCATCTTCCACAGGCAATCGTACTCGTAGAAGACGATGCCGTTGGCGCCGCCCACGATCATCTGGTAGGTCATCTGGCGCAGCTGCTGCTCGCTGGGCGGCCGCTCGCTCGTCGCGTTGGGCAGGTAGCAGTTCCAGTCAAAGATCTGGGGCACGTTCCAGAACGCCCGATTGTTCATCACGAGCGATCGGGCCTGGTACGCGACGATGTAGACGGCGTGGAGGTCGTCGTAGTTCTGCACCGGGTAGATGTCGACGCCGGTCACGTCGTACATCTCCTTGTACCGGTGCATCTGCAGCCTGTTGTTGATCACGGGGTAGACGACGTGATCGTGGTCGGCCTCGCGAATGCCGAGCGTCTCGGCGCGCAGGTTGTCGATGAACGTCTGCGCGCTCGACGGCTCGTCGTAGAGGTAGTACCCAAAGAGGCCCGGGCTGTCCTTGATGCTGTTGACGTGATCGACGACGTTCTTCACCGACTGCGCCACGACCGTCGCGTTGGTGGAGGTGGTCGCCATGTGCTGGATGGGCTGATCGATGACGCGAATGCGGCCCTTGGACCTGTCGTGAATGTAGTCGATGCGGCTCTTGGTCTGGGCCCAGTTGATCATCAGGTTGAAGGGGCTGTCGGTGATCAGGTCGATGTGCTCGTCCGTCAGCGTCTCCACGTACAGCCCGAGCGGGAAGAAGGGCTTGCCGTTGTCGATCAGCCTCAGGTCCTTGTCCACGTACATCTTGTAGGTGCGCTTGGCCGCCAGCTTGTGCATGTTGGTGCTCACCGTCTTGGTGCGGCCGCCAAAGAGGGTGTTGACCACGGTCACGTTGAGCGTGTAGAAGCCCGCCGTGAGCGACCTGGGGTCGAACGTGAAGGACGCCACGATGTTCTCGCACCGCCTCTTGATCGTCCATTCCGTGAGCCGCATTGCGATCGCCTGGTCCGCGTTCCTGATGACCAGGGCCGTGATGTTGAGCCACTCGCCCTTCTCGAACGCGGTGCGCTGGACGGTGAGGTCGGCGATCAGCTCCACCGGCTCGTCGTAGACCTCCTGGCGCCAGGCGGTGATGTCGGCGCTCCGGACGACGTCCGTGGTGTCGACGACCTCGAGCGCCACGTCGTCGATCCAGTACTCGCCGGAGCCGCTGCGCAGGCCCCAGCCAAACACGTAGCTCTTCTCGGGGAAGAGCATGACCGAGGGGCAGGTCATCTTGATCCACTGGCCCGAGCAGTCGGCCGTGGCGCTGCCGCACGCCGTCTTGTTGTGATAGCAGTAGACTCCGGTCGTGTAATCACGAGACTCGAAGAAGACGAGCAAGCTGGCCGATGGGCTCAAGTTGCGGTACTTGTACCAGGCCGTGATGCGGTAGTAGACGCCAAAGACGAGCCCATCGGCCGGTCCCTTGAACTGGTACCAGCCGTTGGTCGCTTCCGAGCTCAGGTTGCAGCGCACCGCGTAGTTGCCCGAGTGAGCTCCGCCGGCCTCGGCGACGCAGAGCGGAGGAGGCTCCTGGCCCCAGCCGCTCCGCTGCGACTCGAACGAGGGGTTGGTCAGGTAGTTGGTCTGCGCTTGCGCCAGCGAGATCAGGACGAGCAAGATCGCCAGGCTGAAGCCGAGGGTCGATTCGACGAGGCTCTTGTGCATCCTCGGGAGAGAGAGTCTGTGAGTGTGCAATGAGTAAGGTGGTGGGCAGCAGAGGAGCAGCGGACACTACTAGGACTGGATCTTGCGTGTGTGTGCTGTGAGGCGAAGCAACAGACTGACCAAGTTGACCCCCAGGCGCTCTAGTCGACACAAACACGCAAGCCAATCGGGTAGTCTCGCCTTAGAGGCAACCCATTTCCGATTCGGGAACTTCCGCCACCGCGGCGACCTATCATCACCCCTGCACCCCACACCATGAACCACCAAGACATGCACCACCACCACCATCCCACATACGCAACAGTTGGATTAACTTAGTTTCCATCTGTCAAAGTCATCAGATCTCTTGACTGCGGCCTGCTGATGCTGATGTTGATCATCTTCTTGGCTGTGGTGCTGCTCGTGGTCATGCTCGTGGTCATGGTCGTGTTCGTGTTCGTTCTCGTGCTCGTGATCGTCGTGGTGATGGTGGTAGGCGGCGTAGGCGTCCTCCTCGCCTGTATGCTCCTGCTGGTCGTGCTCGGCGCCATCGGACTGCATTTCCTCCATCGCTTGCTCCACATTGCCGTGGTGGACGATATCTCCTCGTGGAAGCTCATCTCCGTTGTCTGTGGCCCCGATTGATGATGGCGATGAGAAGAGAAGAGAAGAGAAGAGTGAGATGCTGCTGCTGCGCGGATGGAGAGAGAGCGGCAGAACGTACGTCCAGGTGGTCGGGCTCGCTTTGGATGACCTCGACCATGTGCACGGATTCGTTCTAGGAGAGATCGGTCTTACGCAGCCCTGGGAATCGATCAATGATGTGCGTGTTGATGTAACACTGCTCGCGGCATCGGCAGCTCGAGCCTGTCTGACTTGCCTGCCAGCAGCTGTTACGCTGAGTGCAAGGATCATAACAGAGCCGTGAGACTGGCGCTGGAGCGACAGTGGTACCAGCTGGAAGCCCTCATTGGATTCGAGGATCTGATCGATCTCCTCTCGCATGCCTGGCGTGATGGCATCCAGCTGCGCCTCGCTGAGACCCAGCGCCGTTGAAGGAGATGTCAAACGAGTCGATTGTGTTGTTCTTCTCCAACATACGCGCGAGATGCACCACGCCTGGCCATCATGAAAGAGTCAGCTTTGTCCACACCATTTTAAAGATTAATGTTTGTTGATTTGTGAATTAATAAAAAGCGCAACGCGACCCATCAGTGACGGCTGGTGGATTGTGGTTATCAGCGTCAAACAAAGCAAGGTTGGCATCTCCACAGGCAAGCCCTTGACCTAGGCTTTGTCAATAACTGCTAGAAACTCACAATCTTTGTCTCCTGTGCTACAAGCTCAACACCAAGTATGTTCTGTCCATGAACTGGAAGTGGTAGCGCATGAGTGTGAGCTCAAAGATGTCAAAGTTCACCCTCTGTATGCCCCAGCTGATCTGGGTCATGACCTGACATGTCTCCTCTCAGCTGCCTGTCATGTTGCTCATGCCCACCATTGAGTGTCTGTCAGTGTGAGCGCACTGAACTCTGAGAGAAGTCAATAGGCTCTCAACCTGGTGAGGATGGAGAGGAGGCGTGCAAACTCTGGTACTTGGCCGTCAAGTACTTGTCCAACAGCACCAACGAGTCCTGATACACAAGAGAGACGGACACGACCTGGCGTCAGCTGATGCACGACCGCGCAGGTGATCATGTTTTGATGCGGAGGAGGAGGAGGAGGAAGGGAGCATGCCGATAGGAAGCCCAGCCAGACGTTGGGATCATGGGGCAGGTTTTCCGCGATCTCGCTCGTGAGGGCTTGCAGCTGCGTTTGCGCCATCTGCAGATGCTAGGAGAAGAGCATGGTCATGAGCGTCATGATGCCTTGTATACTCTTGGCTCAAGAGACGCCAAACACACATACCTTTTCGATGAGGAGCTGGCAGTCTTGCGACACCGTGTACCTGGATGACGGTACGTACGGTCAGCAGCATGCTGCTCTAATGGCCGTGCACGTGCGGTGCTGGGGTCCGTACCAGTGGGAGCAGGCACGGCCCGCACGACTCAGCAACTTGACGTCCAGGAACCCAAATATCTGAATTTTTTATTTTTATTTTTTAAAAATTGATTACATTGATTTCCGAAATAGTGAGGACTTGGTAATATTTCCGAACGGTTTTTGTCCTTAAAAAAGAAAACTGCTCTTGCCGGTATTTTACCAGGCACTTGCCGCAAAAATTTTTGCACACTTTTGCAAATGGCAAGGCTCTACTCCTTCGGCATCCAATCATCACACACTGCACCCTCCACGCACACACCATGACACCACCGCCACCAGACATGCCTCGAGGCCATCACCACATATGCAACAGTTGGAGATTATCACTTAGTTTCCATTTTGTCAAAGTCATCAGCATCATCTTCTTGGCTGTGGTGCTCGTGCTCGTGCTCGTGCTCGTGCTCGCGTTCATGCCCTTGTTCATGCCCTTGTTCGTGCTCGTGCTCGTGCTCGTGCTCGTGCTCTTGTCCGTGCTCGTGCTCGTGGTCATGGTCGTGGTCGTGTTCGTGCTCGTGCTCGTGGTGATGGTGGTAGGCGGCGTAGGCGTCCTCCTCGCCTGCATGCTCCTGCTGGTCGTCGGCGCCATCGGACTGCATTTCCTCCATCGCTTGCTCCACGTTGCCGTGGTGGTCGTGGACTCCTTCTCCTCCTCCTCCCGGTATCTCCTCGTGGAAGCTCATCTCCGTTATCTGTGGCCCCGATTGATGATGGGGAAGAGAAGAGTGAGATGCTGCTGCTGCTGCTGCGTGGATGGAGAGAGCGCGGCAGAACGCACGTCCAGGTGGCCGGGCTCGCTTTGGATGACCTCGACCATGTGCACGGATTCGTCGTCGGAATCGCCCACGGCGACGTGGTGCATCGCGTGCAGGTGGCGATGCATCTCCTCTTCGGCATCGTGGTGGTGATGGTGGTGATGCATGTCCTCGTGGTGCAGGGCGCCCATACCCTCCATGCTCTCCTTGTCGTCTTTCATTTCCTCGCCCTGCTGTTGTGGGAGGAGCAACGCGTCTAGTCAATGACACGCAACCAGCTGGCCAGACTGCTGCGCCAAAGGACGCGAAGCCGCACCATGAAGTGCTGGAGGGCGGCGCCCAAGTCGCCGTGCGCATGTGCGTAGAGCGAGTGTGGAGCGTTGGGGTCCATCGTGAGCTCGACTCCTCCCGCCGACACGCTGGCCGACAGCGCGGCCGTATCAAACGTGTACCTGAACGCCAAGCGCACGCGGATTAAGATCAAGCGAGCGAGCGAGCGAGCGCACGGCGATGATGAATCGCGATCGCGAGCGGTGGACAAGACGTACTCTCCCGTGGCAGCGGGGCCTGTGGAAGTGATCTTGGCGTAGACGGGGTAGTAGGTACTCACCAACGCGCCGCCGGTCGCGTAGCTCGCCGGGAAGTTGTAGGTGAAGGGCGACAGCATGCCCTGCTCGCCCACGCCCTGCTGCTGCTGTTGCTGCTGCTGTTGTTGTTGTTGTTGGGCGATCAGGTCGGCCACCGAACCGGCCGTCGCTTGAATTCCACCAGCCTGCTGCTGGTGCTGCTGCATCCCGCCGTGGTTGCCGGTGGGGTTGGGGAGGAGACGCGCGCGCACCGCGGCGGCGACAAGGCCCTCGCGCTCCTCTTCGAGCTCCTTCTGCTTCTGCTCTATGAGGATCTGCTGCTGCTTGCGTCGCTCCTTTTCCTTGTTCTGGCCCTTGACCCACTCGAAGCCGATCTCCTCCATCAGGCTCACCTTGTCGGCGCTGAGCGCGTTGGATCGCTTCCTGTCCTTCATCCGTCGCACCCAGTAGAAGAGCGGCAGGTTCTCGCGCCACTTCCACGGCACGTTGCAGTGGCCGTGCGTCTGCTTGAAGTCCAACAGCTCTTGAAATCGCTCGGACCACGACTTGCGCTCCTTGACCGAGGACGGCTGGTAGACCACAACCTCCTCCTCTTCGCCGTCTTCCTCGCCGTCGTTGTTATTGCTGTTATCAGCCGCATGGCCCTCGCCGGTGACGCTGTCGCTCTCATGCCCCTTGATCTGAAGATTCAGAGGTGAGGGCGACGGCGCGGCTTCGACGCCTGCGTGTGCGCTGGCGGCGTCGAGCATGAGCCGATCCTTCTGATCGGTGGCGATGGTCGATCCCTGCCCGATGGCCGGCTGCAGCAGCTCGATGTGGTTGTGATGCATGGCCATGGACTGTTGCAGGGCGTCCACCGGCGCGATGAGCAGGCCGTGTTGATCGTGATCGGGCGGCAACGGCGCGAATGGCAGCGCCTGGTGAGTCGAGTTGCGCTTCTTTACAACGACCGCCGTGACGGACGATGGCGGCTCCTGCTTGCTCCACTCGAAGCCGATGTCCTCCAGCCGCGTGATCTTGTCCTGGCTGAGCTTGCCGTGACGATGGAAGGAGCGCTGGCAGTACAGCCAATTCGACAGCTTCACGTTCTCGCTCCACTTGTGCGGCACGTTGCAGTGGCCGTACTTGTCCTTGAACGCCTGCTCCAACCATTGCCGCGCACGCTGTCAGACACTGCACACGCACGCACACTCACAAGCGCGCGCGAGAGTGAGCGAGAATGGCACACAAGGCGACGCGTACCTTGAGCTCTTCGAAGCGCTCGTTCCAGGGGACCATCTTTCGCTTCTCGCCCTTGGTGGCAGTGACGACGTTACGGCAGCACCACACGAAGCCGATGCCTTCGAGCAGCTTGACGCGCTCCTGGGGCAGCTTGCCGGCCTTCTTGAGGTTGCGCATCGTCGCCACCCACTGGCCGAGCCGCTTGTTCTCCTTCCACACCTGCGGCACTCGGCAGTGCCCGTTCTTGGCCTTGAACTCCTCGAGCTCGCGCAGCCGCTCCTCAAACTGCGCGTCCAGCCGCAGCGCTCCCTCGTCGTTGCCGCCCAGGCCATCATCGCCGCCGCCGCCTCCGCCAGAGCTCGTGTCCACGAGCGTGCCGCTGCTGTTGGCGCTGGCGCTGACGCTGACGCCGCCGCCGCCGCCGCCGCCGCCGCCGCTGCCCGGATCGTTGACCTGGCCGGCGTCCATCGAGGATTCCGGGTTCTCGCCGTCGGTCAGGTCGGCCTCGTCATCGGCTTCGGTCGCGATGCAGAGGTTCGGCGTGCCCTCCATCTGCATCGAACCATCGTCCAGGCCGTCGACGGATTCGCTCAGCACCACCGAGCCGTGTGTCATCATCGCCGCTTGATCATGGCGGTCGTCCGCGTCGTCCTGTTCCGATGGACCGCCGGGCGCTTCTGCTGCTGTGGCGTCGAGCCGTTGCCGCTTGGCGAGCGGCTCCATCGTCGATGAGTCATCCTCGACGCCGTCCGCCATCCCGGGTGCGTGATGATGGTGATGGTGGTGATGATGGTTGGTCAGATGTGGGTCCGCTCCGTCGACGGCGAGCGTGATCTCCAGCTCGGGAGGGAAGGCCGGGAGCACCACGACATGATGCACGTCGTGCTCCTGCTCGTGCTCGTGCGCGTGGCCTTGATCGGGCTCTGTTTGTGTCGCGACATCCATGCTGCTTTCTCTGTACGTGCACACCCCCAGTCCCACCCCCCACGCGACGAACTGGCGTGAGCTTGATTTGCCCCCCCCCCTCAATTTCGATTCAATTCTCGCGAGCCATCGGCCAATGCGTCAAGAGAGCGCTCTTGTAGCAGGCCAGGGCATCATATCTCAACCCACGCGGTGCGACTTCGCAGCCACATTTAAGATGGGAGGGGTGTTTAAGATGGACGTACCCCTTTACCCTCGCTGTGCCGCTCCACCTCCACGTTAAAGATCTTCTGAACTGAAAAACAAAAAGAAATAGATAATGTTTTAATTTCTTTTAAGAATTTATTTATCGTTCCGCTGCTTTTCCAACACCTTCTCCTCGAGCGCGTAGCGGGATCTCGTCTTCTCTGCTGCAAACGGAGTAGTGCGTAGGCTGCAACACACAGCACACAACACGAAGCAACACCACAAGCAGGTACGTGTGCTGCCCTCATAGGCCCTGGTGAACGTTCTGGTGCTGCATTTTTTATTTACTTTTAATAATTTCGTGTGTAGCATCTGCCCCCCCCCCCAGTAGCGGCCCTGGCAGATTTTAATTTGTGGCTGATTTCCTCTGCAGGCAATAGGTGCACAACACGATCCTACACCGGTGAGATGGAAGGTGCGCACTATATTCGCTTTTCTTTCTATTTTACCTCTACGTCTCCATTCTTTTTATCTGTTCATCTCCCCGCTGTGCATGCTCACAGTGGCGCGGTGGTGCTTGAATTTCAGACACGCGACGCAGCGGTGGCGTGCCCGATCTGTCCGGCCAGCTGCCAAACGAGAGGGTACACGCTCTCTCTCTCTCGCCAATCGATCAAAACGTTTATTAATCGCGCTCCCCTTAATGTTGCGCGTTGGGCAGGGCGCATACCGCGGCTTTGAGACACACGCTGGCACAGCAGGCCGAGGGACGCGCGGAAGAGGTGCTTGGCGCGGGCGTGGAGGCTACCGCGGCCGAGGACGAGGACGAGGCGGCGATGCGTGGGGAACGCATGGCGACGTGGGCGACGCTTGGCCTGAGTCTGAGGCCGGCGAGTGGCCCATGTCGATGGACTGGGACGGCGAGAGCTTCGATGGCGAGGGCGAGTGGCCGGCTAACAGCAGCATGGAATACGATCCCTGGGGCGGCGGTGCACCCATGATGAGCGGCTCCGACGCCTCGATGCACCCGGTTGGTAACAACGGCGGTGGTCATGACCAAAGAACGGAAGGCTATCAGCGTTCGCGCAGCCATGAGCGAGACCGCGAACTGGATCGGAGGTCGCCACCTCGTGAACGAAGCCGCGAGCGTACCCCGCCGCCGCGACCGGATTGGAAGCGACACCAGAGGCCGCCTGAACACGACTACTCTACTACGATCGATCTGATGTACGTACATCCTACTCACATTGTTTGCTGTGGCCACTCATCATACCGCTCTTTTGTTTCTTCAGCTCTCCGCGGTGCATTGCCCCGCATTGTTATTATCATATTGTTGTTATTGGCACTGCGCGCTGCGATATGTGGCTCTTCCCGAGACTTTGGAGTGAGCGTTGTAAATCAAGTTTTATACGCAGCACCGGGAAACCACGCGCGCGCACCGCTCCAAGATATCCACTGACGCCTCTCTCTGCTCTTCGTCATTGCAGTGCGCGCGGCATCTGCAAGTTCTGGAACACCGCGCGTGGTTGCTCGCGCGGCACCTTCTGCAAGTACCGGCATCTCACGCAGGAGGATGAGGAGCGGGAGCGCTACCAGACGCGGGGAGGACATGCTCGCGACCGATATCGCGACGACGCACCAAGGGGGAGGGAACGGAGTCGGGAGCGCGAATGGAGCCTCCGCGCCTCGCGTATTGACAACCGCAGCTCCGAGCGTGAACTCCGGGACGCTGGTGATGCTGATAGGGATCGGGATGACCGTAAGCGTAAGCGCGAAGACGAGGCCGAGGGCGAAAAAGGCAAGGGATCGCAGCCGGATAGCAACAAGCGGTTCTCCGCATCATCCCCGACGCAGACCCCTGCTCCTCCGAGCGGCTCGGCGCCGTCACAGGACGCGGCAAGCAGAGAGCTTTCGTTCCCGTCGCTGCACGAATTCCTGGCCTCAGTCAAACAGGTGGTCAAGAAAGAGAGCTCCAACCTCGAGACCGCCAGCGCCGTCAAAACAGAGAGAGTTGAAGAGCCCCTCCCCACAGCGCCGAACGGAGCCAGCGATGGCGCCAACGCCATCGCTGACCCCAATCCGCTGGCAGCAGTATCGGGCCCGGCTCCGAGCGTCGACGCGGGAGTACCGCCCGTGCTGCCTCCACCGAGCATGTTGCCTGCCCCAACGGCGGGCGATCTCGCACTGTATCCAGCCTACATGCAGGCGTGCGAAAAGATGAAGGAGCTACTGAGCGAGTGCGAGTCGCTGAGAAAGACCAACGACTCCCTGCAGAAGGAGACGGACGAGCTCAAGGCTAAGCTCGTCGACGCACGTGACAACAAGCTCAGCAAGGACGAGAGGTACATCCCTTTTCTCTATTGGCACCCTGCAGCAGCTGGAAAACCATGTTAATGTGTCGTGCGTCGATGTGTGCGTGCGGGTGCTACAGAGAGCGACTATCCTCTTATGAGAATCAAGTGGAGGACCTGCGCAAGCAGCGGTACGTCCTGCTGAAGAAAAACAGCGAGCTCAAAGACAAGAATGAGGAGCTCGCCCTTTCCTACGACCACACCAAAAAGAACAACGCCGAGCTGCGTAAGCTGAATGACGGCCTACGCGCCAAAGTGGAGGAACTCGAGGCCGCAGCCAAGTCTTCCTCCCGTTCCTCCTCCAGGCGGTCGTCCACCTCCTCCTCGTCGTCAAAGGACAAGGACGCAGGCGACAAGACGGAAGTCAAGAGCGAGATCACTTCGCCCGTCACCCCATCGCCAACTCCAACCATGATGCCAGCAGCGCCGGAGGCTCAGGCGGCGGTCGACGAGGCCACGGCGGCCAGGATCGCAGAGCTGGAGAAGACCGCCGGAGACATGCTACGAAAGAATCTCGACATGGTGCGGAAGAACATGGATCTCATCAAGCGATTCAAGGAGTCCGAGGCCAACAACGTGGCCCTCCAGACTGCCCTCGACGAGGCCAATAAGGTACCTCGTTGGTGCTCGGCTGCGTGGTTGAGTGCGCGCTGCGTAATAACGTGCCGTATGCGATGTACTGTTCCTTTCACTAGGCCGTTTTGGATATGCGACGCACTTGCGAGAGCCTCCAAGCCAAGGTGAACGAAATGGAGCAAGAGGAGATGCGACGACAGCGTGAGAAGGTGGAAGAGAAGATGAAGCGACTGGAACAGCAACTCGCCGACGAGAACAGTAGGCCCAGTGCCACCGACGCGTCGGTTGGCTTGCAAGTCAGCAATGGCGAGAACGGCACACGAAGCGCTGCCGCCACACCGACGATGGCCGCGTCATCCGCTCCAACGGAGGGCGTGCTCGGCAGTCAATGAAGGAGGCTTGCCGCCCACACCGAACCAACGAACCAACGAGTGAGAATGCGAGATGAAGTAAGAGCGAAAGGGAAGAAAACGAGACGAACACGCGAGACTAGGTGACCACTGACTGGACGAAGGAAGACGATATGTACAACGGTTAGCACCATCAGCGAACCACAACCCACTAGCGATCATCGTGCCACCAGCTCATCGAGGCTCGTCCATCTCTTCGTAACGCGAGACCGAATAGGCCAAGTGGAGAAGGGAGGAAGAGAAACTAAGGCAAAGAAAAGAGGAAGCAAACAACAAGAGAGGAAGAAGAGGAAGAAGGGACTTAGCCCGACGAAGGTGCGGCCAAGGGGAGTGTCGACTACGCAACAACTTCTTCGCTACAACTTTATCGTCAACAACCGACGCGAAGAGATCGCCCCTGCAGCGCCTTCGCCTTCGCCACGTCACGTTCATTCTTCTTCAAGCAATAAAGCACACACCGCCAAGTGTCTTCCGCCCTACGTGCGCGTAGAGTCAATCTCCCTTCCTCGTTGCGCGGCGCCACAGCCAATGCGGACGAGCGCCTTCATCTCTCTTTGACCCGAAATAGAGATAGGGCGGCCAATCCTGACCCATCGGCCCACCGATTGGGGCGTGGCTGCTCGCGTAGAGGCACCCCTTCAGCCTTTCTTTTTCTTCTTCCAACTCGCCACCGCTCAGCTAACACCACAGCAAACATCACCAGCTGCCTCCTCACCTTCGTACTCCCCTCACCACACCCGCTAGACTACATGCAGGCACTCCGTCGCACCTACAATGACAACGTACGTGGCCTCTCTAAAAACACACCTGTCGGTACGCGCCTGGTGGTCTCTGACCTTGGGGGCTCTCCTCCACTACTCGCGCGTCACAGACCAAGGCGGTGTGGTTGACCCTCTTCCCTGTTGTTGGTGGAGGCTGCCTCTGGGCTTCCTACATCGGCTTTCGCACCTTTGCCACGCACAACGACGTCGTGTACGGCCTCGGCTTCCTCTCTCCCCACGTTTAGCTTTGGCTCTCGGTCTCACGTGAGCCCTCTCTCCAATTCGCGTGTGTAGGCTGAAGGCTAGAGGTAGCGAGCCCTACCTCCTGCGTGATAGTCCTAAGCTGCTCTCCAGGGAGAAAGCCATCTCTCAAGCCGACAAGTGGAGCACTGCGATGGGTGGAAACGACCAGTTCCAGAAGCCCAAGTAAAACTTGTGTGCACCTCCCCATGTGGCCCATCATACATGCACGACCATAAAACACATCTTGTACAAACATAAGGTGCGCCTACAGAAGCAAACTTCACCGCGACCAATGGTCAACAATCATATCGGCTCTAATAGAGCCATCATAGTCCATTCTGGCAGGTGGTAAGACGTGTGTGCAGACAACGTGGCCGAGTGGTTAAGGCGGTAGACTCGAAATCTACTGGGGTCTCCCCGCGCAGGTTCAAATCCTGCCGTTGTCGACCACTTCTTTTGCTCATATTCCAGTTGACACCAAATGGGCAGCTTTTGTTTCTTTGGTTGCTGTTCTTCCAGTTGCTCTGCCATAGAATAGAGAAGCCACCGATGGCCTATTTTATTTAACAGTTAGGTACTATTATTTTTAACAAGGCGCCGTAGTTAAGTGGTAAAATTCTCGCTTAGGGTGCGAGAGGCCCCGGTTCGATTCCGGGCGGCGCCCAATTCTTTTGTTTGCTTGCTGGCCCCACTCCCTTTTTGTGGTCTTGCACCTTGCACTTCGACCCGACCTGGGTGGCTACGTGGGAATAACCTCGGAGGACCGGTACGGACGTGCTCGTGCTATTTGGAACCCCTTTGCCCGGCAGAGAAACTCGTCGACGTTGCACATGAGTAAGAAGCGGGTCAGTTGTCGTGTTGCGGGCTGAGACGTTGAAGATCACGCTCGAGGAGTCTGATCTGCTTCAGGAGGTCCAGTCGCTGCACCACGTCGATTCGTCCCTTGTTCCAGTCCAACTGCACATCAAAACATGCGCCACACAGCACACGCCCGTGAGTTGTCACCTCCAACCGCTGCATTGCAGCGCTCTCATAGAGAGAAGGAGGGCCTTGTTGGCGCACCTGAGCTATGTGGAGGCCGTGGAGGGAGGACACCACGATCTCGTTGATGCCGTCGTTGGTCACGTCGACCGCCCGCACGCAGAAGATGGGAGCCGGGTAGCTGTGCCGCCACGCGAGCCTGTACGCGGGTCCCTTTGGCCCTTCTTCCTGCTCCTCCTCTTCGAGCGGATCCTCCTCGGGTATCGCTGTACGATCAAGACAAGCAACCGACGAGTCAGCGCGTGCGCGTGTGTGGTGCGACTTGCACGCGAAAGTGGAGGTGGAGTGCGTGATGCCCGTACTCTCGAACGAACTGAACGTGAGGGACCGAGACGTGGGCGCACTGACTTCGGCCATACTGACGACCTCCTCGTCGACGGTGGAGAGCGAGGAGTCGGAGCTGCTCAAGTTGGGATGAGACAGGTTGCGCTTCCCGAGCATGCCGCCGCCGGTCTCGCCGCCATCGCTCAGCTGCATCTGCAAGCGCTGCGAGAGGGATCGCGCCCTCGACTGCGTCGCCAAGAAGTGTGACAGGCTTCGACCCGTCTTCCGCACGCTGTGACATCAACATAACACTAAGCCATGGACCCACCATCGTCATAGCGCGCGCGGGAGAAGGAGGGGAGAGGGTTGTTACTGTGGCGGCGTGGCGGGCGGCTGGGTGAGCTTGTAGACGAGGAGCTCCTGGGAGAAGGTCGTGATCAAGATCTCGAGACAGCCGTCCCAATCGATGTCTGTCACCTCGCACGATAGCACCGAATCAAACGCCTCTGACTGCTCCAACTGCAATGGCTTGTTGAGCCCTGCGCACACCCCACAAGCGGCCTCTGTCGTCAGCACACGGGCCGTGCGCCGCGTGCGCACACAACCACGCCCACCCGCGGAGCAATTGGAGACACGGTACCGTGCTTGATGATGGAACTATAGACGATGGCGTAGCCCGAGGCCCCGCCGACCACCAGGTGCACGTCGTCCAGAGAAGGCACGTGAGAGAAGGCGAAGGAAGGCTCGTTTCGCGCCGGAGGAGGAGGAGAGGAAGGAGAAGAGGAGGTCCCATCGCCGTCGTGCGCGGGCAGAGTGAAGGAATCCGAAGTGGAAAGGGTGAAAGAGGAAGTCGCTGACGGTGGTGGGTGCTTGGAAGACGCTTGCTCCATGTTCTTGTGCAGCTTCATCACCTCGGGGTGCATGCAGTCTTCGTCCGTGCTGCGGCACTGACTCGCCGACCTGCAGGTCGCGCAGAGTGAGATTCAAGCTTACGCCACGGCATCAACGAAGGTCTATGGCACGGCGGGCCGTAAGAGAGAGAGAGAGAGGAAAGGGCACCGTACCAAGGGCTGAATATCTTGAGTGTGCTGATCGGACCCTCCAGGACGGTTTCCTCGCGCGTGGTTCCCTCCTCTGCGATGGCCCACGCCGCATGTGAGACGCAGCGTCAAGAGTTCAGTGCGTGTGGCTGGTGTGCGCACCGTTGCTTACAGAGAGGCACACCTGGCCGTTGTGGCACCCGTACGCTGTCACGCGAATGCCGGGCGCTTGCCATACGTCCATGCACAGGGGTGGTCTGTGTTTGTGACATGCGCATCAGTGCCTTTGATGGAGACAGAGCAAGAGAGAACCGAAGCGGGCGAATACCCCGGTGGCTCAGCAAACGCGGGCAGTATGGAGTCGCGTATACTCGGTTGGCACTCGGCCAGCGTGCCCGACTCTGACGTCTGACCATTCAGATGGCCCATGAATGCGGTCACCGTAGCGAGCACACATACACGACGTGGTGAGCGAATGTCCATTGCGAAGGAGTCTCAGGCGGAAGACGTAGAGCGGCTTGCACCTGACGATACAGATGCACCTTGCTGTCGTATCCCGAAAGCAAGATGACTTCTTCGTCGTCGCCTTGCTCGTCGTAGAGTCTGTGCGTTAAGGAACGGTGAGCCGTTGGTCACTGTTGGCGAGCCATTGCGCCGCCGTGAAGAGAGAGCGTACGTGGTATGAGAAAGACACAGCGGCACAAAGTCGAGATTGACGGTGCAGCTGTCATCTGCGCACGCACAAGAGAGGAGGGGATGATGAGTGAAACAAACAGACCAGAGACAGAGAGAGAGAGAGAGAAGGCGCGTGGCATGGAAGCACTACTGGAGAGCGTGATCAATGGCGAAGAAGCGGTCGAGTTGAGCCCGTAAGCGACGAGCAGCGACTTGCCTTCCTAAGAATTGGATTCAGACGATGAGAGTGAGTGTGAGTGAGTGAGTGCGTGAGTTGGCGCCAAGGGACGAGGGTGCTAAGCATTGGGGTGCGCAGTACGGGCGAAGTGATGACGAGGGTGATGGTGGGCGCCTTCTGCGGGCCGCGAGTGAAGGAATCGATGGCAAGGATCTCTGATGCACAAGACAAGAGTCGTCAGCCAACAACAACAACTCGACTGGTCAGGATCATGGAGTCAAGAGAGGCGGAAGGGGAGGAGCGAGAGCGAACTCGTACGGCTGTTGTGAGGCGTGGGGAAGGGAAACGACCTGAACTTGACTCCGCCATACGCCTCAACGGCCTCGACGATGAAGAGCTCCAGCCGCGTCGCCACGAGTATCTTCATCTTGCCTGCGTGCTCGAAGGTGCTCAGCCCGAAGATGTT
>CDFA01018691.1:0-11714 GCA_000826305.1 Acanthamoeba healyi
GGGGGGGTGCGAGGTGCTGTGAGAATGTGGTGCGTGTGCTGGGGGTTGCGTTGCTTTTTCGATTTTTTAAAATCTTAGGTCGTGCTTTGCCTTTTCTCACGGGACGCTCTCCCGATTTGGAGGACCGAGTAGGTCTCACAGTCGACCCCTTCGTGTAACAGCCACTCCTCTGTCCTCCTCTTCCTCTTCCTCCTTCTCTCGCTCCACACACGCGCGTGCACGAGTGTCAAATGAGGTGTGGGATGAAGGGCCAGAGCTGCGCGCCATGGCCCACCAACCCCAACACAACGCAGACCGACCGACCGACCGTTGCAGAGTGCCCGAGCAACCAGGCCATGGCCAACCAACCAGATGATGATTCCCATTATTAACGCACGTCATCCCCCACCGGCGGCGTGTCATCTCTACGGTCACTGCGTGCGTGCGTGTGCAGAGGCCGCGTGCACGCAGGCGGTGGTACAACTGCACGCGGCCGCGTGATCCCTTCTTCTTCTCTGGTGTCTGTGCGACGCGTCCACCTGGCGTGCTTGAGGCGATGCGCAGGTGGCGTCGGGTGATTGTCCGCAGATGAATTCAAAAAATTCGTGTCAGTTTTTGCATTCATTCCTAACATTCCAATTAATACGCCAAAAAGACAGAGCAAGGCGGACATGCTGGTGCGCACCAGGGCGTGCGGTCTGTCTCGTGCTGCTGCTGCGCTGCCTGGGGTGAGTGCTGCTCGTGGAGGTGGTGGCGGCGGTCATGCCTCTCTTTTCGACGTCGCCCAGTCCTTGCTGCAGGCCCGCCCCCTCGCCGCTCGATTTCGTAATTTTCGATCAATTCGATTAGTTCACCATCGCTCGGTGGCGGCGGCCCAAGCGGCTGCCGGGGGGCGTCGTCATGCTGGTGACGAACGTGTGCATGAGGAAGAGGACGACATCGATGAGCAGGAGGAGCCGAGCGAGGACGACCTCGCGCGGCTGGCGGGCTCGGCCCCGCGACCAGCCGCCGCCAAGGGCAGCGGGCAGCTCCACCCGGGGCTATACGTCGTGGCGACGCCCATCGGCAACCTGTCGGACATCACGCTGCGCGCCCTCCACGTCCTCAAGTCGTCCAGCCTCATCTGCTGCGAAGGTGCAGCGTCCACGATCGTGATCAGGCGCGTGTGCGCACAATGCAGTCTCTCTCCTGACCTCTTGCAACGCGTGCGTGTGCGTGTGTGCGTGTGCGTGCTCCCTCCAGACACGCGTACGACGAGGATGATGCTGAAGCGATACAAGATCATCGGTGAGGAGCGCGAGCGGAAGGAGGCACGCGTGGAACTGATGTCTTATCACCAGCACTCCTCGCCCTCCAAGGTCAACACGATCATACAGGTTAGCACCAGTGCATTGCAATGTGTGCACGCGTGATGTGTGCATGCGCGGCGCTCGGTCGCAGTGCGTGCGCCCACCCTCCTTTGGCCGGGTGGAGCATCGCTTCTGGCTCTGTTGCTGCCTCACATGCTGCACACCAACACCACAGATCCTCAATACTCGCGCACACATCGTGTCGCTGGTGAGCGATGCTGGTAAGCTCCCTCATCGGCACGGCAATGGCTTGGGACTTACTGAGCCTTGACCCCTTCGCCATGTCGTCCAACAGGCACACCGTCCATCAGTGATCCAGGCGTGCCGCTCATCACCGAGGCCCACCGACAGAACGTCCCAGTGATCCCCATCCCTGGCGCGTGCGGTACACGCCTTGCGCCTGCCTCGCTGCCATCACGCGCCTGCTGGCTGATGCTGAACTCCACCTCTCCTCCGCTTGCGCGCAGCTGTGGTGGCCGCGCTGAGCGCATCCGGATTCCCGGCGGAGCGCTTCATCTTCGAGGGGTTCCTCCCGCACGAGCGCGCCAAACGCAAGAGGCTGCTGGCACATCTCTCAACGCAGGAGCGTACCGTGGCATGTACGTCGTCCCATCTCACTGCTTCTCTTCCTCCTCCTCAAGTGTCCTCCCGCCGCCGTGCGCGGTCACTGCAACGGTTCTTGTTCATTGTGTGCTGTAAAGTCGTCGAGTCTGCTCGCGAATGTGTGGCTGCACAATGAACACCAGCCACAGTGCAGCGGTGTTCAGTGCATCTTGACTGACGTGCGCTTTCCTCTCTCGTTTCGCACGAAACATCTCCGCAGTCTACGAGTCGCCACATCGCATCGTTCATACTCTCACGGACTGCGTGGAGGTGTGGGGACCCGACCAAGAGGCCTATCTGGCGCGGGAGTTGACGAAGATGCACGAACAGGCCGTGCGCAAACCCCTGTCTAGCCTGTTGGCAACCGTCACGGTACACGCCCTCAAGCTTGCTCAACTCCGTACATTCACCATGAATGTGGTGGAGGTGTGAAGGAGCTGGAGTTCTCGCCTCATGAAGCAGCTATGGCGCGTCAGTGTCACTGACTTTAGGAAGTTCTCACCTTTGCACGCGCGCCGCTCGACTAGCAGCAGGGAGCCCGTGGAGAGTTCGTCATCCTGATAGGACCCTCTGCATTAACCGCGCGAGACAAGCTGCAGCAGCGCACTCGCGTGCCTAGACCGCAGGACTTTGACGACATGACGCTGGATGAAGATGATGGCGATGAGGCACCACCGCCACCGTTCATTCGCGGCTCGAGAATGGGCCATCCAGGTCGCCCAGATGCCCAGTGAAGGCATGACCCCAGCGGAGCTGCCTAGTGCTAGACCACCACCACAGCAGGTCAACTACGGTTGCAACCGCGGCGCGCCAGCCACGTTCGTCCACCACGCACGCACTTACGTCATCCCGCCCGACCAGCGCGCCTCTTTGACCGCGGCCTCTCCTTCAGCTGCCACCGCCCAACACACTCGACGCGCTTGGGCTCCGCGGACGCTTGCATTCAGCTTGCAGCTCGATAGATGACCTCACCAAGACGGTTTCAAAGCTTGTCGCGTTCATCATCGTTATCGTCCAGCACCCAGTCGAAGAAGAGCTGGCCTCGCGGATTCAGCTGAACAACCCGAGGAGACCTATTGGCGCACCGATTGGCACTCCCTCTCTCACTGCGCCTCAGAGCTGTTGGTGTTGGCCGCGGCAGCACGCACCATACCGCGGTATGAGGAGACAGGTGAGGTGAGGTGGCTCGAGTAGTGATAGGGCGTGCTGGTTGTAGAGTGGCCCAATCAGGCTAGCTCCGAGAGGTTGCGCGTGACAGAACGGTGGTTCATCATCTCCTCACCCCGTGTTTGCAACAAACGTATCATGGACGAGCTGTGTCAAGTCACACACACAGAGAGAGTGAGCTTGAGGTGACCTGGGAGTGGGCTTTTCTCAAGCGGGATGTCGCTGTTCGGAGGAGACTAGGCCGGAAGCTCATGGGGAGAGCCGACGCCAGGTTTTGGTTTCAGGGTGATTTCCACGGGTTCCACGCCGATGATCTAGATCTCACGCGCTAGTATCCACGGTTCCTGCGGTAATGAGACCACCAAACCGGTACCTGGTATGACACGTAGCATGCCTCGTCGCCATCTTGGCCCTTCATCCCACGGTGCGTGACGTTCAGGCCTCAGGACTCCTTTGAGCTCCCTCCCAGCATTCAAATAGCCAGAAATCAGTCCCGTTCTTGAACTCACACAACACACCATCCCATCCACACATCACTCACTTACATACACACATCCGCACAGCACCACCAACACCCATTGCTTCCGCGGTGATCACGCACACATAGACCACACAACACACACACACGCACTTCCGCGGCCCAGACTACACTCGCTTGGACCACACACATTCACATCCAGCACAGAGCACCGACATACACACACGCTAGACGCTATGTTGCAACACAACCACAGAGCACTCGACTGCCCGACCGTGGAGGACGCCAGGCGAGCCATGGTCTCGGCCGGCTACGTGCTGCCGCCCCAGTGCCAGCCGATCCCGCTCGACCGCCCGTCCCGCCATCGAGCCTCGCCGAATCCCACGTCCGCCGCAGCTCCGAGCCAGCAGCACCAACAACAACGAAGGCACAGCATCTCGTGCTCGCCCGTCCGCGGAGTCCTGCCGGTGTCCGTCGCTGCGGCCATGGCCGACGCCTCGGCCGACGCCCAGCGCATGGGCCGGAAGCGACGATTCTCATTGCCGGACAATGGCGGCGTGCTCGGCGCAGGCATCCCGCTCACGGCCTTCCTGCCATCGGAGTTCAAGCGCCGACGGACGACCGCCACCGCGCCCTCCTCGCCTCAGTCCTTCGTGTCGCCCACGTCGTCCTCCATGGAGGGATCCCATGTGATCGCGCAGACGCCCACGCTTCCGCGCATCAGCGAGCTGGTCCAGGGCGCCGCCATGCTCGTGCCGGCGTCGGCCGCGCAGGCGTCACTGTCATCCCATCCCGAGCCGTGCCTTCCTCCGCACACGGCCGCGACTCCCGACCACCCGCGCTTCGCTCCTAGCGTGGCCGCGCCGGCGCCGTTCCAGGAGCAACTCGAACACCACACCCAGCCGCTCCAGCAGACGCAGACCGTGATCATGCCGCAGCAACAGGTGATGATGACGATGGCACATGGCCCTGTCGATGTGGCCTCGTCGCAGACCGCGTTCATGTACGGCAATCCGGGCTCGTCGTCGTCCTCGCCTTCATCTTCGATGCCTTCATCGCCGAGGCTGCTCGGAGACACTCCCGCTTCCGATCTGCAGCAGGCCAGGGACGACGCGCAGGCGGACAAGGCGCGCAGGGCCGAACGCGTCGCCGAGATCCTCGACCTGATGGACCGCCAGAACAATGGCGGCTGCGCCGTGGATGCCTCGACCGCTGCCTTTGCCGCCGCTGCCGACGCATCCGAGCAGCACCAGACGTCCATCGAGTCGTGGCCCGCCGGTGCCAGCGATGCTGCCAAGAGGCGTCGCGTGGGCAAGGACCAGACGGGCATCCTCGACCTCATGTTCAAGGTGGAGCCCATGCCGAGCCAGGCCACCAAGAAGCGATTAGCCGACGGGCTCGGGATGACCTACAAGCAGGTCCAGATCTGGTTCCAGAACAAGAGGGCACGCTGCAAGCGAGCCGTGGAGGCCCCGCCGCGTTCCTCGCACACCTTCCACAACGTGCTGGTCTCCCACGACGGCCGCTTCATGATGAAGGAGCTCGCCAAGGCCCAACAGCGCGCCCAGCAAAACGATCAGTCGTCGTCGTCGGCCAACCATCTCTACGAACACCACATCTCGTCTCATCACGAGCCCTCGGCCGCGCCACCAGTCGCCCTTCGGTCCTGTATCCTCACCCAGTAGTAGTAGTTATATCCCTCCACTCTCCCTCTCCCTCTCCCTCCTGCTTGGCCATCGCGCCACAGGGGGTGATTGTACATTCGGCCTTGCCCCTCATGCACCAACTAGAGCGCACCAAATAAGCAACTTTGCCTCTGAACTCAACTCCCCTCGCTCTCCTTTCCCTTTCCCCTGTGATGGCGACACGGGACGTTCGATGTGGTCGTGCACATCATCCACGGATTGGTTCGGTTGGATCGAGCACCGCCCGCAGAACGCGTGATTGCCTGCTCTCACAGCTCATGCAAACACGCGTTTGAATCTCGACACTCACAGACACTGCCTCGATCCACACGCGAGGTGGAAACCGCGCGCGTGTGGGTGGTGACCTCACTCTGTTCCGACCAACCCAACCTTCTTCCGCTTTCCGCCGAAGACCAGGATATCCTTAAGTAAAAAAGAAATCCAAAAGAAACTACTTCGGAAATAAGTTACTGCATATTCAAGAAAACAAAGGAAATGTTTTTTCTCTTTGGCCGCGTCGCCAAGGGAGAAAGACCGTCGAGCCAAGCCGTTCGCAGCAGAGAAGAGGTAAGAGGAAAAGAGGATGTCCGTCGAAGAGCTTAGGGAGGTGTTTGATCAATTCGACGAGAACGGCGATGGCCAGCTCTCCCTCGAGGAGTTCGCCAAGGCCTTCCGCGCCTTGTACATCCCCCCTCTCAACCGGATTGAGCCCCCCCCCCGCATTTTCGCACATTTCATACATTGTACCGGCCGATGAGCGGCCAATGTGCGATCTTAGATTAATTCATCGGCAGGACGACCTCCTAACACGCGAACCGGTTTCGATTTTGTGTGCAGCGGCGAGCCGGACAAGGAGGTGCACGCTGCCTTCAAGAGGTGCGACAAGGACGGCAACCATCACATCGATTTCGTGCGTTGGACCCCTCTTGATCCCCACTCTGGGATCCGCTCTCCTCTAATCCACTGGCGCTCGTTCTCGCACCGCCGCTGACGCACTGTCCCTTCTTCTACCATGCGGTGCCCGCTTGTCCGTCGTCGTTGTGTGCGCGCAGGATGAGTTCGTGAGCTTCTTCAACGAGGGCGACGACGCCGGCGGTGAGGACAAGGTGCACGCTCTGTTCTTCGCCCCGCGGTTTCACGCAGGCTGCTGACTGCGTAGCTGGTCGCGAGAGGGCGGCAGTGGCTAGCTAGCACGTCGCATGTGATAAGGTGATCAATAACTCACACACGTTGGCTTGTGCGCAGGTGGAAATGAACGAGCCTGCGCTTCAGGCCCTGTTCAAGGCCTTTGATGAGGACGGCAACGGCAAGCTCAGCAAGCAGGAGCTCGTCAAGGCTTTCAAGGCCTGGGGTACTCATCGCCTCTCCGCCTGCATTAGACCTCGTCGCAAGCGTTGCTCACCTCTTCGCCTCGTTCTCTCTCTCTCTCTCGCTTTGCGTGCGTGTGCGTTGTTCAGGCCACCCCATCACCGAGCAGGAGGTGGAGCGCAGCTTCAAGACGCACGACTTGAACGGCGATGGTCAGCTCGACTTCGTACGTTGCACCCCGCTCGCTCGCTTGCTTGCTCGCTCTTCCCCGAGAGTGCACCTTTGCCCCCAACCCGAGCTTACCCTCTTCCCCTCCGCCACTCGTCGCTGGGTTTGCGTCCCTTCGCTGGCTACCACCACCACAACACAGGCCGAGTTCAAGGCGATGATGCTCGAGTAGACAGATGTGATCTGAGCGTTAGAGCACAGACAGACATAGGTCGATGTAAACATCCCTACAACACTTGCACTGCTCGCTGAGGTCGCCAGGTCAAAAACGGCCATGAAATAGAAAATGAAATCTATTTGTGAAATAGCTTTCCAAATGAATTTCGGATATTCGAAACCAAAGCAAAATAAATAATTATTAAAATATTAATTATTTTTGGCGAGATGCGGAGATCAGTTGCTGCCGCCGGTGCCCGATGGGCGACGCCCGCGGGGATGTTGAGGCCCACAGTGACTGCAGCGCTTTGCCATGGCGGTACGTGTGCTCAGCATATCCGACTCGTGAGATTTTTAATCGCCGCCCGGCAAAGATTAAGGTCTGGTCTTCTTCCTCTGGCGTACAGGCGGAGCTCCGTCAGGCGGCTGTGCGCGACGGCTGCTCGTGACCGAGTGCCTCCTTCCGCCTGCGTGTGGTTCTATGCGTACGTGGTGTCCACAACCTTGGCCTCTCTTGCTCTCACGCTCACGCTCGCCGATGCGCACACAGAGCTGGTGCTGCCAAGCGCCCTCAGGACTCCGCGATACCACCGCGGCGCCGTCCTGGGCGCCTGCAGCGCGCGCCGATCGTACAGCGCTGCAGCCACGCGAAAGCGAAGCGGTGGCAAGGGGCGTGAGGTGGAGAAGGTGATCACCGACATAACGCAGCACCTGGCGGACCTCGACGCCGAGAAGCGACAGCGAGGCGGCGTCGACCCCAAGCACGTCGCCGCCGTGCTCAAGATGGTGTGGGAGGGTCGCGAGCACATCAGCGAGAAGGGCCGCGAGGGCGAGCGGCTGCTGCGGCATCTCAAGTCGCTCAGAGGCGACGCGTCGGGATGCAGTGTGGAGGGCTTCACCGACTTGATCTCGGCCCTGGCCAAGTTCGGCCTCACGGAGGACTGCTTCGCCGTGTTCGATCGGATGAAGGGCGTCGGGCTGCGGCCCAACGAATGGACCTTCAGCGCGCTCATCGCCGCGTGCGGCCCGCGGAGGGACCGAGCGCGCGCCCAGCAGGTGTTTGAGGAGATGCGGCAGCGCGAGGATCTCAAGCCCGACGCCGTCACCTACACGCTGCTGCTCAAGGCCAACGAGGGCCGCACGGTGGGCGAGGTCAAACAGGCCATGCAGGTGCTCAGCGAGATCAAGAAGGCGGGCATCGGTACGTATCCAGACTGACAAGCGCTCAAACCCACACCCATCCCGCTAACCCTCGTGCGTTGTCTCTGATGTCGTGCAACCACTAGTGCCAAACGTGCGCCTGTTTGATGCGCTGATCAACGTCGTCTCCGGCGACAACTTCCTGGAGGGCAAGGTGGGACTCAACCAAGGTACGCTTTCTCTTGCTCACCTCTCTCGCCTCCGTCGCCTCCGCCTCGCGTGCTTCTAGCCTGAAGGCCTCCTCCGTCATCACATAGAGAAGAGAGAGATGGCAGAGGGTAAGACACACGGCGCCAGCAACAACAAGCACAGAGGCCGGGTGAACATGCACGAGCAGGCGCAGGCGCAGAAGGAGATGCGGGAGATGGGCAAGGCGCGACGGCTCGAGCTGGTGCTCGAAGTGCTCGAGCAGATGAAGGAATTCGACCGACTCACCAGCGAGGTCAATCCCGAGCCGCTCAAGGCCAACATCCACATCTTCAACTCGCTGTTCCGCGCCTACGAGCTCAACGGCGAGAACCAGAGCGACTTTGAGGAGGCCTTTGTCGTGTACGAGGAACTGATGAGACCGCGACCCAACGTCGAGACCTACACGACGCTGCTCAAGATCGCCGCCAAGATGCGCTACCGGGACCACGGCGAGCGGCTCATCAAGAGGATGAAGAACAAGACCGCCAAGGACGTCATCAACAGCAAGGCGTCGGAGAGCGAGCGCGCCGAGCTGGAGCAGCTCAAGGCCCGGGTCCGGAAGCTGCCCATGTCGCCCGAGGCCGCGCTGCAGTCCCAGCTGGCGGCAGACACGGGAGACGACGAGGATGGAGACGAGGACAACACCAACGTCATCGACAGCACCGTCGCATGATGACATCACCAACCAACCGAGCAAAGGGACAAGAGACTACGTGTTGCTTGTGTACACACACACACGCACACGCACACGCACACACAAAAAGGGGGTGGTTCACCAACCTGGCTTCCAGCGGCGTCCACAGCAATCTAGTAGGCTGGCGTGTCTGCATGATATGCCAGCCCTCTGAGATGTTTTGAGTTGTTATGGATTGTTGCCGCTGGGTGGCAGTGGGTCGAAGTAGATTTTGGAGATATATTCGACCCACACCGATGCCAAAGAACACGCGTTAGCATGAGAGCACCCTCGCTCTTCTACCTCACACTCGAGGAGGCCTTGAAGATGTTGCCCGCCCTCGAGCAACTGCATTGTGGGACAGTTCAGTTCGGTGAAGTGCTCGAATTCTTGTCTACAAAAAATCATTTTACGCTCGGCGCTTTTTTGGGCAATGTCGACTAGATTGCGCATAAAAGGCGAACCGAAGTCGGAAGGCCAAAGCAATTGCTTTTGCGCGTGGAGAAAGTTGATGTGGTAGAGACGCGTGACGAGGCAGAGAGCGAGCGAGGTGAGGTAAGTGGTTGGGAAAGTTTTAATAGTAAACTACATAACTCTGTAGGAGCACGCAAAACGATAGATAGGGTTGGTGATATCACTCGTGGAGATGATGATGGTAGGATCCGGTCATCAGCCGTCGTCTTCCTCGCGTTAAACGCGCGCTTAGAAGAGGAGGGAGAAGAGGGAAGCGATGCGCGAGGCGGACGAGGGATCGGCCTGGCCGGTGGTCTTGAACAAGAAGTTGATGGTAGGGTTGGCGGTCGAGTTGGCGATGGTGTAGACGAAGGTAGCCTTCTGTCCGCTGATGCTCAGTCTAGCATCCTGGCCGGTGGCTTTGGCAGCGATGAGCGAGGCACCATCGTAGAGGCTGAGCACCTGGGCGGAGGACACGGCGCCGCTCTTGGAGGGGGTGCTGAGGGAGCCAGAGATGACGAGGCGGTTGTCCGCCGAAGCCACGGGCCAGCCGGAGAGGGTGATGGTGATCACGGCAGAGCCGTCGGCGACCTCATAGGTGGAGCCGGCGATGTTGACCGAGGTGGTGTTGTCGGCGGTGATGGCGTAGACGTCAGCGTTCATGTTGGCGGTGCTGGTGGTGTTGACACCGGTGGTGACCTGGAGCTGGCCGTTGTTGAGGCTGGCCCTCTTGGCATCGACGCCAGCGACGTTGGCGTTCTCCTCCGAGCTGGTGGTGAACTGAGCGCTGTTGAACGAGTTGTAGGTGGGGAGCTCGGCGCCGGCCGGGGTGATCTCCCTGATGTAGTCGAAGGTGATGCGGAAGCGCTTGGCGGCGGCGATGTTGGTGATGTCGATGCTGCCGGCACCGGGGTTGGTGGTCAGGCGCACCTTGCTCGACGCGACGGTGGACGAGTTCTGGGCGAGGGCGACGGCGGCCAGGGCCAGCAGGGCGAAGAGGATAGCGAGGACCTTCATCGTTGTTGTTGGTGTTGTTGTAGTGTTGGTTGGTAGAGTGCTGGAGATGAGTTGATGATGAGATAAAGGGCACTTGCGGCTGTCTCTTTATACTCGAGGTTGCAGCCGTGCTCCCTCTCTCGGATTGGTCGGACAGCGGACATTGTCGTATTGGTCGGCGCACTGGCTCTGGCCGCATAGCGGGCTGGTTCACGCGAAATGTCATTTGATTTGCACAGCGAAATGCAAAGATTGCGCATATGTCGACAACAATTCATATGTTTGGTGCAACCGGAGCTCGATCTGCTGCTTCTACTTCGGTGTGTGGGCCCTTGTCGAGGTCATCACCTCCCCCGCTCCGCTGTTCTCCTTCCTTGCGCTCTTGGCTCCATGTGAAGTTTCAGAGGCACCAGAGGTCGGCATCAATGCCAAACCTGTCCTGCTTCTGCCGTTGCGTTTCTCTCTTCGTCCCCCGCGTCCTTGTTGTCCCCCGCGTTCTGTGTGCAGGCAAGGCCTCTGCGCGAACGAGGGCGTGGCTGGCATGTCATTCCTGGATGATCGATGCTCTGCTACGTCCCTTCTGGGCGAAAAGTGAGGCGCAGGGACCAGGAAATCAGGACAGCGATCAGTCGGTCCGCCCTTTGGCCTGGCGTGGAGGTGAGCTGGCATCACAGTACAAAAGGCGCAGGGTCTGGTCCTCCTCTTGGTATACACTCTTCACATCAGCCTACAAGCAAGCTACCTACAGCAGCAACTGCAATCCTACACTCATTCACACATTCACGCAAACAATGCAGCGTCGTGCCGTCACCCGTACTGTTGCCCTCGTGTCGCGTCCTCAGCAGGCGACCATGATGCTGGGCGCCCGTAGGCTCAACACCAACTCGACCAGCACCGGTCCCGTGAGCACCCTCAACACGCTCATCGAGACCACCAAGGACAGCAAGGAGGGTACGCACACACCAGGCACATCAGAGATCACAGTTGCGCACCGTGACACTGCGCTTCACACAACGCTCACGCTCGATGCTCTTGACACCCCTCACACGCGTGTGTACAGGCTTCAAGAGTGCGGCTGATCACGTCAAGGACGCCAACATCAAGAAGAACTTCCAGGAGTACGCGCAGCAGAGGGAGAAGTTCAGCAAGGAGCTCCAGGAGCACGTCAAGAAGTGCGTCACGCTTTCTCTCTTCTCCTCTGAGCCAACGAGTCCTGTAGTGCCACGTGATGCTGATCGTGTGCATGTGTG
>CDFA01018697.1:0-21282 GCA_000826305.1 Acanthamoeba healyi
TTTCCCTCGACACTGGAGTGCATAAGAGACACGGTCAGATCCCTCGCTCACCAGCAACTCCAGCACAAACGGGAAGAGGGTGAGCCAGCCAAGCTTTTGGGCAAGCGTACAAGTGTTCGGCTTGCCTGCCACCTTCGATGGACATGAACGCCGTGAATGCTCGCTTTCTGTTTGATGAGGCGCCGTGCGGCACAGGAGGAGTTGACGCGGGCCGCGGTCTGTACGGAAGTCGTCACGGCAAAGAGAGCAAGACATCGTCAGCTGACAAAGTAATGGAGCATGGAGCGAGACAGTGTGTCACACAGACCCTTCGTAGCGGAATGCGGACGAGCGATGAGCGTGAGGCTTGTGTATGGGTTGGTAGGCATCGGGTTCGGGCTGAGCAGCAGAGCTGCTGAATGTCGGAAGGGAACGCGCATTGGCCAGTCCTCCACCTTGGTAGAACATGAGCGTGGGCGACGCCGTGCGAGGTCGCTGTGGTAGGACCACGGGCGTGAAGGCGGCGGCTGACGTGCGCGGCGGCGCGGGAGAGGCGTTACGCAGAAGGGATGGGAGTGGAGGCTCGCTCGTGAACCGCACTCGTTGCTGCTGGAACGACGAGGACGACGAGGTGGAGTCGAATCCTCCAAGAAACGAGCCAAATGACTCGGGCGAGCTGGTCAGCGGCGAAGGGCCCAGCGCCGTCAGGCCGCTCGAGTAGGGCGACAGGTCCACCGGCGAACCACAGCGCATGAAGCTCAGCGGCGACTGCGTGTTGACCCGATTGAAGTCAATGTCGAGCGGTGCCGGTTTGTGCAGTGAGCCTGTGACCATCATCATCAGCGTCAGCGTCAGTCCATGCTCCACCCCAGGATGCCTTCACGATCTCGTCTCTTCACGGTGCGTGCTCTGACCAAAGGGAAGGAAGGAGAGCACGTACCCGCAGCGTCAACGCGACGACGGTCGATGGCGGGCATCTCCTTCTCGTCGGGGTCGAAGCCGGGGTGTGGCGACATGAGGAGGCTCTTGACGGCCCAGGCCGAGGGGAGAGGCGGCGTGTGGGTGGCCTGCTGCCGCTCCTGGGGCGTCCTCGGGAACGTTCTGCTGCTGCGCTCTTGATGGGAGGCTGCTGAGTCGTTCGAAGAAGAAGACGAGGAGGAGGAAGCGGGCGCAAAGGACGTAGGCGGCGGCGGATGATTCCTCATAAGTCCAACGCCGTCGTCGCTTCGTCCTCCCCCTTCTAGAAACAGTAGCTCGTTGTCTCCTCCAGCGTTGTTGCTGCTGCGCGTCTGCTGCATCATGAAAGGATGCGGCGGCTGGCGCTGTTGCAGGGAGGGCGGCTGCTGGTGGGGATGGGGATAGTGGCCGAACGGCTGCGGGACGCGTCTCTCGCCCCTCTCCACCACCTCCTCTTCCTCCTCGTCCATACGTTCGCCTTCGAGATCGTCATATTCGGGCTCCATGAATGCGGCCTAAAAAATCTCTGAATCGTGGCTCGTCTACGCGGACGCGCCCGTGTATTCGCGCGAAATCGGTTTGTCTAATCGATGGTTCCCGTCCGGCGGTGTGCGGCCATGCACGAGTGGTGGGGTTCAGGCTTCAGGGCAAGAGATTGCAGGCCTAGCCAACTCGTTCGCTGCGCGATCGTTTGGCCTTTCTTGACCGCCTAAAAATCCAACTCTCTCCTCTCTCTGTGCTCGCGCGAACAAAGAGTGGYCCCTGAGTTGGACTTCGAGGAACAAGGAGAGTGGTCTTGGCCTCTTCGAAGTGGTTGTTGCGTTGGGCGAGTTTTTTGAAGCCTGCGTTGCTCCAGTTGCCGCTTCGGGGACCACCGAATTAAAGTTGCCGCTAGCAGCTCTCATTTGGGCGTACAGTCGCGCTCATTAGTCTGGCGTGATTCTCGTGCATGTCTTTTTATGGACCACATCAGAACTGCGCGGCAAACAGGGGACACGAAGCTTTCGTTTGCACGAACGAGAAGTCACACATAGGACGCCTGCGGAGAGCCTCTTCCCACCGGCCAGTGGCTCCAGGCAGAGCCTTTTGGCCGGAGAGCTTTCACTGGCATATGTCCGTGGACTCAAAGGCAAAGTGAGCAGAGGCGTAGCGGTACTCCTTGCGGATGGCGTCGATGACCTCCTGGCGATCTCGGATGAGGACAGGCTTGCCCGCAGCGGCCACCAGGCGGGCCACCTCTAGCTTCTGGGACTGTTCAATGATCGGCACGGGGCAGTTGCTCTTGTAGGCCACATCCTCGAAGACGTACTAGTAGACGCAATACGAGAGCATCAACCCACGCCAGAGCATTGAGTCAGCAGTGATAATTGCAATGAAACCTCTGTGGCAGGAGTGTGCACCAGGTCGCGCTTCTCATCGAGCAGGCGGTCCACCATGATGAGGGCATGTAGGACGTTGTATTCGTCGGCCGCAGTGGTGAGCAGCGGATCTACTCCGGTCAGACTGGCGTAATAGCCCAACGCGCGATTGTCGCGCGGGAAGCACGGGCCACCGAACCCATAACCCCACTGCATGCACTTGGGCCCCACGCGCGAGTCTTGCCCGACAGCGCTCAGGATGTCTTCCTTGCGAGCGCCGAGTGTGCGGTCAGCCATGTCGCCGATCATGTTGCTGAAGGAGATCTTCATGGTGATGAAGCAGTTGACGGCCAGCTTCGTGATCTCCGCACTGTGCCGGTGCACAACACATGCCGTTTGATTGAGCTCAAGATATCCCACCTACCCAGCACCAGGCGAGAAGGTTACGCACCTCTCAGGAGACATGCGTTGTACTTGAGGGGTGTTCTGGCATACAGACCTGCTGATGCCCTCTAGCCTATCTCCAGCGTCCTTGGTGCCTTCACCGATCAACACCTTTCATCCATGCTACGCCTTAGGTTATCTTCTTCAGAGTGCGTAAAGCCCAATCAATGTGTACCATGTCTGGGCGAAGCAACCCTTGCATGACGTTGCCCTGTGCAATGAAGGACGGATTGTAGCTGAGTGTGCACCCTTCCGCGTCCTTCAGCAGGTCCCTCGCCACGTTGGCAATGTAGCCCGGTAGGACGGTGCAGCAGATGGCGATGTGCTTGTGGCTGACCTTGGCCTGATTCTGGCCCGCACTGCATCAGCCTTGTAGCTCTCTCGTGCGCGCAGGTGGTGTTGTCGTACCATAGTGTGCAGCACGTTACTCACGTTGCGGTGGTCGTAGACCTTCTCGTCCGGACCGCTGGGGGTATCCACAAAGAGCATGACGACCTCTGCCCAGCCTACTGACTCAAGCAGGTTGGTCGAGGCGCGGAAGGTGGTGCACGCAGCAAGGTATTCGTTCACCAGGGGCTCGGAGGAGCGATAGGTCTTAGCGTTCAGCGCATCGACGTGGTCGCGCGAGACGTCCACGCCAACGACCTCGTAGCCAGCATGAGCGTACACCAAAGATGCGCATACACCCAACTTGCCCACACCTACCGACGCAGCGACTGAGTTAATCTCGCTCACGCGCAAATCAACAAGAGAGACTGAGAGAGAGAGAGAGTCGCACCAACGATGCACAAACGGCCTAAACTGGAACGGCTCTCCATCTTCGATGTACTCTTGCTGCTCCTTTGCCCAAGACCCCTTTACGTTCCTGTCGACAGCCCGAGAAAGGAGAAAAGGAAAACAGCAAGAAATGGCAATAAAGTATTTTTTCGGTTATTTGTGTGTTGTGGCCGCGAAGGGAGCGAGTTTAGGCTTGCGCCTGCCCGGAAGAGAGGAGCGAGGAGAGTGAGGTCTTCTTGTTTGAGTCGCTCGCCTTGTCTGATTCATTCTCCTCCTCCTTGCCGGGATGAGCGAGCTTTCGCAGGAAGCCGAGAACCTCCGTCGAATCCTTGAGGTGGAGGTGAACTTCCTGCTTCTCGGGCTTCTGGCCCACGATGCACTTGAGCAGTGTCGCGCTTGAGTCGCTCAGCTTTGTCTGTGACGAAGAATCGCAGAAGTTAGCTTGAGGTGCTCATCAGGGTAACCACACACCACGGATGCATCGAGGAACGATCAATTAATCATACCTCGGAGGGGAGAATGCCCAGGTCACCGACGCCGACGACCAGCTCGACCTCCTGACCCTTCAGGATGACATCCTGAAGAAGGCGGCCAACGCTGATGTTGTTCATCCTTATTTCGAGGGCCTTGTTGGTGTCCGACACCTCCAGCTCCAACTTCTCCGATGCTGCGTTGGAGAGAGGATGAACTGAGTGAGTGGATGGGTGATGACAGGGACTTTAGTGCAAGAGTGTGACGTACCAATCAGGGAGTTGATGATTGAGTGCAGATCCTTTGCTTGGAAGGCGCCATAGGGACCGGCGGCTCTGTAGTTCCACGTGTAGCTACCCTCGGTCTCCTCGATCATGACGCCCGGCGTCCGTTCGGCGTACCGCTTCAGGAGCGGCGACACGGCAAGCTTCCAGTCCGAGTGGTCACCTGAGTGACCCGGCAGGCGCTGCCAGTTCTCCTTGTTGGGCGGCCTGGGTGGAGGAGCAACATGAAGTGTGAGTTGCGCGATTCCCACACTGCTGTGAGTGTAAATACGAGTGGGGCATGGCGCGCGCACCTGTAGAAGAGGCCAAACTCGGCCACGAGGCCGATGCCAGGAATGGAGCGGAACCAGGACTGCATGGTGTCCTTGTCGCGACCGCTGGCCACGGTGACGAGGTTGCCGGCCGCGCACAGATCCTCCAACAGGCGCATGACCTGGGATGTGGGCTTGGCGAGGATGGGGATGGTCTGGAATGGCACGAGAGTGCCATCATAGCCCAAGAGGAGCAGACGCTTGTTGGGCTGATGGGCCTGGAAGTTCTGTGACGCAAGGACAGCGTGAGCACTCTCTCGTCGCATGGAGCACTTGAGAGAAGGAACAAGGTACCTCGAGGACACGTGCGAAATCGTTCGGTGACTTCTTGAGCTTCAACAGAGACGCCCTCTGCTTTTGGGCAGCTGACTGCAGCGCATTAACAAAGCTCTCGCCCCTGTAGCAGTGTTACACAAAGTGAGCAAGAAGATCAAGCAAGTAGCTGGAAGGAATGGGCGAAGAAGCATGCGCACCAAGCTGCAGCCGTATATGTGCGGACGTAGTTGAACAGGGCTTGGTGGCGAGTGCGTCGTGAGTCGGCGTCCATGACCAAGGCCTTGTAGATGGCGCGTGCAACGTCCTTGCTCTTCCATGGGTTGATGCGGAGGGAAGTGCCGAGCGATTGGGCCGCCTACACAAGCGAGACAACCCACGCGAGCTAAGCAAAGTGAAAGCTTCATCATGGATTCATGAGAAGAGAGCGGACATACGCCAGCGAACTCGGAGAGGATGAGAACGCCGTTGGTCTTCTCCTGACAGGAGATGTACTCCAGGGCCTTGGAGTGATAGGAATGATTAGTGATCCATGAGTGTTGGTCTGGCAATGACAACGTCCAAGCAAACCCGTACCACAAGGTTCATGCCATCACGCAAGGAAGTGATGAGGGCAGCCTCGGCAACCTGATAGAGAGCGCAAAGCTCGTTGAAATCGACGCTGTGGTAGATGTACTGCACGGGATGGTAGCCGAGGGCACCTAACGTACGTACACAGGTGGAGTTTAGTACGCGAGAAGAGAGAGACGATGAACTGAACGAGGTTCGCACCATATTTGCTGTTGATTCGGCCCACGAGCTCGTCGACTTCGCTCTTGAGCTGGCGGTACTCCTCGACGTCCTCACGCGAGGGCACGGCCACTTGGATCAGCACGACCTTGCCCACCCACTCGGGGAAACGCTCAAAGAACTCCTCCAGGCCCTGCAGCTTCTGGGGGATGCCCTTGATGTAGTCCAGGCGATCAACACCCACGATCACCTTCTTATCTCCGTACGTCTTCTTCATCTCCTCCACGCGCTTCCTGTGATTGTCCGTCAGCACTCGCGCGGATGCAAGGGTCAACAGATAGACAGAAGAGCGTACAGGACAGGAGCTTCGTCAATGTTGTCGAAGAACTTCTGAGGCTCGATACCCACGGGGAACACGCCCACCGGAATCGCGCGATCAGCAGTGAACACGGTGGAAGCCTGAATGAGGGCGATGAGGAGGTAAGTTCAAGCTCCTACAATCACAAGCGACGTTAGTGCACCTGAGTCTCCACGCCGATGATACGTGAACAAGCCTGCATGAAATGGCGAGCGTAGTCGAGCCTGTTTATCGTCAACGATCGTTTGGTCAGCACATCTTCATCGGAACACGCCAAACGCGTGCGGTGGAAAGCGGCGTACGTGTGGAAGCCGATGAGATCGCAGTCGAGAATGCCGAGCAGGATTTCGGAGCGAACGGGCAGGATCTTGTAGAGCTCGGACGAGGGGAAGGGAATGTGCAGGAAGAAGCCGATGCAGATCTATCACGAGCGAACGAGCGTACGTCGCGGTCAGTCATTGACCATTGCGCTCACAGGCGCTCCGATCGCGTCGTCGTTTTAGAGCAGTTACCTGAGCAGTCTCGGCTCCGTTTTGGCAGAGCTTCTGGCGAAGCATGCGGGGCATCAGCATCAGGTGATAATCGTGCACCCACACCAGGTCCTCAGCTTGCCACATCTGCAAACAAGTGCAAACACAGGTTGGCGAGGTTATTTAGGGATTGTGAGGCGATGCATCGGCAACCGCCCCGAGCCACAGCAGTCTGCATGCGCGCACCTTGGACACAGCATCGGCGAAGAGCTGGTTGGCAGTGACGTAGTGGTCGTACCACGTGTCCTCATAGTCAAAGTTCTCACGGTAGTGGAAGAGCGGCCATAACACACCTACACAACGACAACAGCAGCTCATCCCTCAGAGATTTCGAACTTCAAATCTCGCGATGTCGCTCTCGAGAGCGTACCGTTTGCGAATCCGTTGTAGTAGCCGTCCACAACGTCAGCGCTCATCCATACGGGCATGCAGTTCTGCTCCAACAGCAGCTTCTCCACCTGCGCAGACGTCGTGGGGTGAGCACATAGGTTTGGATTTGTTTTGTTTTTTGTTTTAATAAATTTGCGTAATCTTTTGCGAGTCAACCAAGCGCTTGCACAAGAGAGGAGTGCACGGACCTCTGCTCGCTCCTCGGCCTGGTCGATGTAGATGCCCGGCCAGCCGATCCAGATAAAGGAGCTGTAGTTTAGGCCCGACAGAGCGGCCACAAGTCCTAAAAAAGCGAAGATTAGAGCGAAGCGACAACAAACGTTGAAGCACGCGCAACAGCGAAAAAGGTACCGCCAGAGGAGCGCGTGAAGGTCCATTTGCCATTCTCCTTCTTGCAGGTGATGGGCAAACGGTTGCTGATAACGATGAGACGCTGCTCCTTGCCCTCGCTGCCGAGGATAGACTTGCGTCGCTCCATCTGTTGTTTCGAGTCCTTTCTTTCCATTGTAGCTCAACTCAGAGGTTGTGTGCGTGTGCTGGCGTGCTGGATAAGAAGCTGAATGTGGTGTGGCGAGGTCTTCTGCCTTGGAAGGAAGGTTGAATGGGCTCAAGGCTTTGAGTTGTGTGTGTGTGTGTGTGTGTGTGTGTGGCTGGTCTTGCAGTCTGCTGGGTGAATGGGAGGGATTGTTGGCGAGCAGGTGACCGTGCTCCGCTCGAGCGCCTGCCCTCGCTGGACTCGAAAAATGAACGGGAATTCTAGGTTATGAGGGGACGAAAAAAAGAAGCGTTGCGAATGTCAAAGAAATCCTTAGGGCACGCCCCATCACCCCTCGTCCTTGCGCCAGCAATGCCAGCTCAACCGTTCGGCCCCTTCGCTCTCTGAGTTTGCTCTGCGCTCACTCTCCGGGCCAGTTTGCTGCGAGCAGTCCTACACCAGGCGCATGATCGCTCACTTGCGTGGGTAAAGTTAGCCACTTCAGCTCTGAAGTCGTGACTGCCGCTTTGGTGACGAGCTCTTTGCGGTGTAACGGCTTGACACCAAAGAGGGAAAAAACGGGAAATGCGAAAATTTTTGCGGCTGCCTTTTGGCGCCCTAATAAATCCGCCTTGGATTGCCGTCGTCATCATCGCATTTTTGCCGCAATCCCGCTACTTCGCTTCGTCCCAAGATGAACAAAGTGATCGTCGTCATCATCGCGCTCCTTGCCGTGACCGTGGGTTTGGCCGTCGTCTACCCTGGAGCGTACGTCCACGTGCATTTTCTTGTCGAATTTTTTTTCTTTGTAGCACGAAAGTAATGGGCGACGATCTCGCTTATCTCTTGGCCGAATTGCCTTGTTCCTACAGTGCACAGCGAGCATTCTTTGTCAGCTTTATCAAGGCCGACTCGCTGCTCCTCAAGCACTGGCACAAGGTGGCCAGCACCGACCAGAGCTACGAGTCCATGGCGCTGGAGCGGTTGGCCCGGTTCAACGGCGACAGCAACGTGCTCGATCTTGGAGCCTGCCGTTCGGTTAGTTTCCCTCCCGCACCCACGTGGTGCACGCCCAAGGCCGCTGCACCTCAGTTTTTCTTGTGATGACTGATTGTGAGGTTGCTTCGCCGCATGCAGCAAGTAGACACACTCGGCAGTATGATCTCCATCCCCTGGGACATTGTCGTCGAGAGGGTCAATATCTCGTACGTATTTTACCCCCAGACCTCTCCCTGATGCGTGTGTAAGACCAAGGGAGAGCCTTACCCGATCGCTGTTTGCCGCTCTTTCTTTCGCAGCCGCCACGATGGCTCGGTTCTGCCTGCGTACTGGCTCACTCCGCCCGGAGGCAACAAAACCGCCACGATCCTCTACCTGCACGGCGGCGCTTTCATTGCCGGGTTAGACTCCTAACACCGCTTACATGTCGTCCTCCCTTCATGAGCTCATCCTGCGCATTTCCCTCTGCATGCAGTGGTTTCTACTCTCACGGTGGCATTGCGGCTGAGCTCGGTCGCCGCGCGGACGCCAAGGTGCTGTTTGTTGATTATCGGTACACCTCTCTCTTTCGCCATTAATCTGTTTTGCCTTATCTCATGAGCGTTGTCACACAGGCTCGCACCGGAGCATCCCTTCTCTGCGCAAATTGAGGACTCAGTCGCGGCCTACAAGTGGCTGATCTACGATCAAAAGATCGCTGCCAACAGAACTGTCTTCGCCGGCGACAGTGCCGGTGGTGGTCTGGTTCTGCTCACCCTGCTCGCTCTCCAAGACGAGGACAAGGGTATGCTCTACATCGCCTTTTATGCCATCCATTGGTGAATGAGCTCATGCACGTGTGCATCTCTGGTGGATGTCATCAGGCACCATTCCTGCTCCTGCTGCGGCCTTAACCATGGCAGCCTGGACCGACTTGGCGACGGACCGTCCTTCGTTTGAAAAGAACGCTGAGTCCGACGTTTTTGTCAAGGAGGCCTTCCTCAACTGGGCAGCTGCTTTGGCCACCAGTACGCGCGCTTTCACCAACCACGACGATCGGACACGTCGGACATCTTGACAATGGGCCGTGGCTGATCCATTCCCGTTCTTTCCCTCCCTCGCGCTAAAGATACTCGCCCTGAGGATCGTGCTGCTCGCAGGTCGCACAAGGTTTCGCCTATCTTCGCGTCTGCCGACAAGCTGGCCAAGCTGCCGCCCCTTTACATGATGTACTCCATTCTACTTGTCATCCGTGCCGGATTACGATTGCTTCTTCTCGTCAGTCATATCTGATCTTTCTTCGATCACTATGCTTAGTGCGGGTGAGCGCGAGGTCCTTCTCGATGACACGACGCACTTTGCCGGCAAGGCGATTCAAGCGGGCGGTGATGTCAAGCTTGTGGTACGAACCACCGCTACAACCCCTCTCTTTTGACCTCATACGGGATCTGATCCGCCACTCTGTCGAATCTCTCCGTCCACAGGTTGTGTCGCACATGCAACACGTTCATCCTGCGCTGTTCGACTACCTGCCCGAGTCCGACAGGGACATGACGCTCGCCGCCAACTGGATCAAGAAGCAGGTGAAGCAGGTGAAGAAGCAGAGGAAGTGAGTGAGAAATCCGTCCGTCGACCAAAGTACCCCATGAGCCTCCAGCCGCGAGCCACGTCCCAAGTATCCTCCTCTCTCTCTCTCTCTTATTTATTTGTGTCATTCTTTTTGTACTCCCTTTGTCACACCGATTGGGGATCTCGCGTGTGGCCTCCCTCGCATAGCGTGCTCGGCTCTCCTTCACTTGAACGTTGACCTTCGTCACTGCGTGCACCCTCCTGCTCTTGTGGTGGCGTATTCCGAATGTTTGGTGGTCCCAGCTTCACACCGCGAGAAATACGACAGGCCTTCCGTGGGATGCGGCACGGGACAGGCCAATTTCCACCCAACAGCATCGCGAGCCGCTCGCCTGAGCTCGCGTGACCGCGTGTTGACCTGCCCCGCGCTGCTCTGTTCCATCTTTGTGGCGCCGGCCTCTCCCCTTTATTTCAAATCGAACGATCTTGGCTCGGTGGCGCCGTGCGCAGGAAAAGCGAGAAAACCCAGTAACTCACATCCATCATCCATCATAACAGCGCCGCATCATTTGCGAGCCACTTTCCGCCTCTCTCTCTCTCTCTCCTTGGGAGTCATCATCTGCGGTACTACTCGCAGCGGCCGCCAGCGCGCACAGATCTCGCGTTATGTCTGTGGCGCGCCCCATCCCCGTGTTCCGCCCCACGGCAGAGGAGTTTAGCGATTTCTCCAAGTATGTGACGAGCATCGAGCCCATCGCGGAGCAGTACGGCATCTGCAAGATCGTCCCGCCGGAGGGCTGGCGACCTCGCGTCTCGTCCTACGACGATTTGAACATCGAGATTCCCTGCCCCATTCGGCAATTCGTCCACGGCAAGCAGGGCGTCTACCAGGTCGTCAATGTGATGGAGAAGCCCATGACCCTGGCCCAGTTCAAGCAGGCCTCCGACGAGCAGTTTGCCAAGTGCTTCCCCAAGTCGAAGCGCGAGGGCTCCGATGCCGAAAAGTTCGACATCGAGGAGCTCGAACGGCGGTTCTGGAAGAACCTGACCTTCCACGCCCCCCTCTACGGTGCCGACATGCTGGGCACCCTGTTCGAGGACGAGAGCGAGGAGGGCGACGCCGAGCACGCGAGCAAGGAGAATGATGATGCTGAGAATGGCGGCGCCGAGGGCGAAATTGACGTCGTTCAAGTTGAAATCGCGAACGACGAGCCGCCAGCCAAGGGCAAAAAGAAATCCCAGCAGCAGCAGCGATCGCCAAAGCGCAAGCGAGGCGCCGATACCGACGCCGCCGACTCCACCGCCACAGCCCCAGCCCCAGCCCCAGCGTCGTCCGAGATAGCGAAGCGAAACGCGTGGAACCTGGGGCATCTCGACACGCTCTTGAGCCAGCGGCTCGGCAAGCTCCTCCCGGGCGTGACGTCGCCCTACCTCTACTTTGGCATGTGGAAGTCCCTCTTCGCATGCCACACGGAGGACATGGATCTCTACAGCATCAACTTCCTCCACTTCGGCAAGCCCAAGGTTTGGTACGGCGTGCCCTCTGCGCAGAAGCACCGCGTCGACCAGGTCGCTCGGGTACCGCTCTGCTCCAGATCGCTGCGCGCGCCTCGCCTCTTGGCTAGCCGCACTCCATGGCAGCGTTCTGACCATCAGCTGTGATGACTGGTTACAGCTACACTTTCCGATGCAGTTCAAGGAGTGCGCCGAGTTCCTGCGCCACAAGTCGTCTATGTTCTCGCCGAGCACACTGAAGATGGGCAACGTCTCGCTGACCCACGCCGTCCAGCAGCCTGGCGAGTTCATCATCACCTTTCCTGGCGCCTACCACTTTGGCTTCAATGCTGGTAAGCACTTTCTTCCCTCACTGACATCGAAGCGTGACGCTCACTGTTTCTCAATCTTTGATCCGGACTCAGGATTCAACTGCGCCGAGGCTGTGAACTTCGCGCTGCAGCGATGGCTCGATTTCGGCAAGAAGGCCAAGCCCTGCAAGTGCGTGGCCGACAGCGTGACGATCGATGTGGGCATGTTTATCAACATGGTCGCAAATGGCGAGGAGGTGCCGGACGTGCTTCCCGCGGCTAAGAAGAGCAAGGGTAACTCCACGCCCAAGCCTAAGCGGATCGCCAAGCGAAGGTCGAGGGAGAAGGCAGCCACCACTACCGCAACCGTGGCCACGAAAGTCGGCGGAAGGAGCATGGGAATGGTGACCGGCCGAATGATGGCCACGCCCCTGGCGAGTGCAGCTCTGCCCCACTTTGTCGAGGAGACGCTGGCCGACGAAGACGTCGTCCCAGCGCTGTCCGAAGACGAGCTCCGCTCGGGTGATGAGAACGACGGCGGAGAGTATCTAGAGGGCTCAAAGGCCCGACAGAAACAGGCAAAGAAGCCTCGACGAAGCAAGCGGATGGAGAACAAGCGAGGCAACGCAACCCCGAGCGACACCACCGACGGCTCTGAAGCTCCGGCTTCGAGCAAAAGGCCGAAGGAGCGCAAGGAGTCCGCGCGACGCAAGAAGCAGGCGAAAGTGGCAAATGCCCCTCCAACTACCACTGCCGAAGAGTCTTCTGAAGTAACGCCCAAGGAGGAGCAGAAGCCAAAGACGGCTAAGGCGTCCACCACAGCCGCAGCACCTAAGCCGCCAGCAAGGAAGGTAGGTTCTCCACCGCCCGTTGCCCGACACTCAAAACAGCATTCTGACTGCCCTCTTTCACCTCCAGCGTGCGGTAAAGAGGAAGAAGGATGCCAAGGTTGCAGACAACGTCCAGAAGAAGGCCAAGGGACAGGAGCCTACACCTGATGCCCAAAAGGTGGAGGAAGCCCCGGTGAATACGAGGGAGTATCAGGTCAGTAACCAGGACCAGCCTGTGCTGCATGCTGCAACGCTTCGTCCCGCTACCATGCTAACCCAGACCTGCAAACAGGGACTGAAGATCATCATCCGCCCACCGCGAGCTGACAGCTCGAATGGCTCGCCTGTGCCCACTACCGACACGCCCGCCAGCGCGACCACCACCACCGGTGCGCGCAAGAAGCGAGCCGGCGCTGGTAAGCGAAGCACGTCCAAGAAGCCTTCCCCAACTCGGAAGGGCAAGAAAGCCAACCCGGACCTCATGCCTGAAGGCAAGACCACTGCCTGGCAACAGCTCAACGCTGATGCTAACAGTCTGCACAACAGAGACGCTGCCGCTACGGAGCCCACTCAAGTAAAGCTGGGCGGACCGGAGAGCTGCCCTGGACAGCAAGCGACGCTCGTTCAGTCCACCATTTCATCCTTCTACACTCCCTACACGACCGGTGCGGCCGGGCGCCAACAAGGCACACCCAGCTACGGTCACTTCCTGGTTGGCGAACGCACGCAACGCACGGAGGAGCGACCTCAACCCACTCAAGTACTACAGGTAAGACAGCTTTTGTACTTAGTTTCCTGTTCCCCTCGTCGCCAGGCTCACTCAGTCTCTCCCTCTCTTTCGACGACCTGCTTCATGCACACAGGCATCTGAGACACAGCTGCTACCGACACTGAAGGACTTCATGTCGCAAGGCTCCTCCTACCCTCTGTTGTCGAGCTTCACGTCGAGCTTTTCCACCTCCCCGGCTCCAACGGGAAGCGCACAAGATCAGACCGTGCAGCCCGGGTCGGCCTACAGCCTGGCCCTTGAGCTGCAACGACACAAGCTCAGGGAGCTCCGAGAGAAGCAACAGCAGCTCCAGCAGCTACGACACGAGCAGCAGCCGCAGCTCCAGCAGCTTCAGCAATTCATTCACGCGCAGCGGCAGCTCCAGCACGAGCCCGCGTCTTCCTCCTCGTCGTCCGCGTACAGCGCCGGAAGATATGCTTCAGGCCTGCCTTCTCCGCTGCCGACTTTGCCTACCTCTACCACTTCCACGATGCCCACTTCCCTCTCTCCGTTCTCCTCCACGATCGCTGCCGCCTATGGTCTTCCGCTCCCGCCTTCGCCCTCCACGTCGACCTCTATCGTTTCCTCCAGCCCGTTCCCGCCACCACTACACTACTCCCTGCCTCCATTGCCGCCACACCTGCACATGGAGCGACTCGCGTCCGCTCCGGCACAGGCGCCGCCCGACAGTACAGGTGGCGCGGCGACACACAAGCTGGTGCACATTCTGCCCAGCCCTGCGCCCGCGTCTGCTCTCGCCACTCTCCACGCGCCGCGCTCGTCCCCTTCTACCCCATCCTCTTCGTCTGCCCTGGCCTCCTCCGTTCCAAGTCCTGCTCCTTCGTCCTTCCCCGTCAGCTCCTGAGGACCTGTGCTGCGAGAGGACCATGACGTGTACATAGCACCTCGCTCCCCACTGCTCTCTCTCTCTCTCTCTCTATGCCCTCCAATAAACTCCTCTACCACCTACGTCACCACTGCATACGCCACCATCTCGGCTGAGCCCAAAGCGAGTCGGCTCTGCTTGTCTTCTTCTTCTCCGCAATGTACATTGTTCCGGTGAAAGCAGACTTGCTTGGGGCCGATGCCGCGGAGTCTCCCTTGTCCTTGCTCCAGTACTGCCTGTTGGCCTGTCCACGGAAGATGAAGAAGAGACGGTAAGCTCACCCAGCCAGTCTTCAGCGGGGGAGTGGGTAGGTGGCACCTCGCAGCTGGTGAGCGGTCACCACCCCGAGTTGCCGAGTCGAGCGGTGCGGTTGAAGCCCCACATGCCGAGTCCCCACAAGAAGAGAACCACGCCCAGCACGCCCATGGCGCCAGCGAACCACGCTCCGAGGATGGTGCTCGCCACGACGAACTGCAGGGGCGTCCACAACCGTCGCTTGCCCGAGCTGCCCTCGTCCACGCCGCGCCACCCCAGCACGTAGGGCCATACCACCCAGTGCAGCAGCACCGCAGCCACCGCCCCGAGCGCACCGCCCAGCACCACCGTTTCCACGTGCGTCTCCGTCAGCGCGGCCAGCTGTTCGGCCCACCCTCCACCCGCGACTTCAGCCATCTTGATCTTTTATCACTGCGAATTGTTTTTCCGACGATTTCCTTGTGTTTCTCAGATTTTCTTGCAGAAACGTGCTCACAGCGGCAACGCGTTTGGCTCCGACGAAATGAATGAAGTCGAGGTTTCGGGCGAGCTTCCCTGTCGCGAGAACGTGGCAGGAGAACAAGCAGAGAGAAGCGTGGAAAGAGAGCGCAGGGGGGCAGGAGATGGAGGCGCCTAGGAGAAGTGACGACGACGACGAGTCGGAGGACTACACCGACGAGGAAGAGGGGAGCGAGGAGTCGCCGGCGGAGACAGAAAGCAGTGATGAGGAAAACGAAGACGAGGCCGCGCCTCTTGTCCGAGAAGAGAGGGTCACCAGGAGCAGGAGCAAGAGCGGGAGCAAAAGCGGCGGTGGAGGGTCGGCCAAGCCTTCACCGTCTTCCACGAGGAGGGGAGCGGCACGAACGACAAACGAGAAAAAAGAACATGTTCGTGATGAAGAAGAAGAAACTGATGATTATGATGATGGAGGCAAGAGGAGCCGCTTCAGCGGGTTGCGACGAAGGAGACGGCGCGACACTGCAACGGGAGATGAGGGCCGGGGCGGGGACGCCCTTATGCGCGTCCTATTGTGGAATCGGGGGTTGAGCACTTTGCTGCAGTGGGCCTTCATTCGGTGGTCGCGGCTCCTCCACAAGTACCCCGTCGTCATCATGCTCCTCACGGCCATCATCTACGGCGGCCTCGGCTTCGGCCTCTTCCTCGAAGACCAGCAAGACGACCAGCCTCGGTACGTGCCCACCAGTGTATTACTTAATGTTTTTTAATTAATTTATTATTTACATAATCATTTATATTTAAAAATTATTTTTGTTATTGATTTTTTTACTTTGCTCGCCCTGACTGCCAATTGGTTGTTGAACTGCAGGTTGTGGCTGGACGATGGTAGCGCCTATGTCACGAACGAAGAGTACCAGAAGCGAATATTTGGCGAGCACGAGGAGCTGTTCATCATCACCGCCAAGCGAGCCAGTACTCTACCCTCCTCTCGCTCGGTCTTCCTCGCTGCAGCGCGATCAAGCAGCTTGAGCTCATTCATGCACGTGTGTGTGTGTGTGTGGCGGTGCATTGAACTGGCACAGATGCGGATCTGTTATCACCGGACAAACTGCAGATATCAGCTAACGAATCACGCACGTACCTCGAAGAGGTGTATCGACTGCACTCGATGATGCACAACGTGTCGGTCGAGTGGAAGAACCGCAACTACACCATCGTCGACCTGTGCGTGCATCCTAACCCGTCGAAGCCTCACGTGTGTCGCTACTACTCGGTGCTCGACTACTGGGGCTTCAACCTCACCGCCATTCAGGCCGACCACGACCCGCACATTGTTGTTGGAGGCCCGCCGGGGCAGACGTCCTTCCGCCAACCGCTGATGCGCAATCTCGTCGTGGGCGGGATGAAGCACGATAACGACACGCTCGCGAGTGCGTCCGCATTCAAGTCCCTCATTTACGTGTACTCATCGCAAGCCGCCATCGACGCCAACCCCGACTGGCCGGCGATCGTTTCGGCGTGGGAGGACGCTCTCGTTTCCAACACCACCAAGTTCTCTCAGGAATCGCCGCTCATCAGCGTCTATCTCGTTTTACAGGTGAGATCATGCTTGCTCTGACCCCGCCGACGCTTCTTTGTTGTTCAGGGCCTTGAGCTGACCAGATCATCTTCATGTAGGCGTCTCTGACTGACAAGCTGATCGCCCAAATGGTTGGTGACGACTGGCTGTTCTTCCTCTCGCTGGGCTGTATGTTCGTGTTCCTCATCGGTACGGCTGGCCGCAATAACTTTTTTGTTCACATGAGACTCGCTTCACTAACGTTGCCATCGTACTGCCGTCTTTCTCCCACGCATGTAGGCACGCTCTACTCGTTCGACTGCGTGATCTCAAAGGTGCTGTTGACGATCGCTGGAATCGTTCACGTCGTTCTGGCCGGTGTTGCGGCCACTGGTGCGCACCACCCCCGCAATCTGTGCGACCACCACTGCGAACGCTTTGCTGACGATCGGCTGTCCCCGCATGCGTTTTGTGTGAGTGTAGGCCTTAACGGCTTCTTGCGAATCACCATCACCCCGCTTTCGCAGACCCTCTACTTTCTGGTGATGGCTCTGGGCATCAATCACATCCTCCTTCTTGTGCACGCGTACGAGCGCACTCTGATCGAGGACCTGATCACGTCCCCCGGGCTCAATCCCTATCGCAAGGTCAAGGCCAGCGAAGCCAACCCCGAGCTGGTGAAGAACATGTACGTGGCGATCTACTTGCTTTCATTGGCAAGTATGAGCTTCTGGCTGACCGTAATGCTTTGCTGTTCAGTGGCAATTTGTCGAATCAAGATGTGGTGGTGGTCGATGACGAGTACTGGATCAATGGAGCGATGGCAAAGGCCTGCCCCACTATCACCATCGAATGCCTCATCGAGATCATCGCCTTCCTGGCCATCTCCATTTCCCCCATTCCCGGTCTGCGATCATTCGGGCAGGTGCCTATCACTTGCTTGCCCCTCATTTCGCTGCTCGTGTCGCTTCCCTAACTCCGAGTTAAACACAGCAAGCCGCACTGGCTGTGGGGACGGAGTACCTGCTCCTCATTTCCTTCTTTGCGTGCTGCCTCATTCTTGACTCGCGCCGCATCATGGTAATCGGCCGCGCACCACCACTCTTTCCTTACTACGCACAGGTATGGTGGGTGGTGATCTCACTTAGCCGACACTGGCGTTGTTGTGTACAGAAATACCGTTCGGACATCTTGCCCTGCATATCGTGCTACCCTGACGTGGATGATGTGGATTCCTCAACGTCTACCCGCTCCGTGCCTTCGGTCTCGTCGTACGTGTTCAATTCACACTTGTATCATCTGTGGCTGTGCAGCGTGTTGACTCAAGATTCACGAATTGTGCAGGGAGGACGAGGAAGAACGAGCAGGGCAAAACGATTCCAGTTCGGATCCCGACAAGCTGGATGACCTCTCGGGCAACATCCCCACCTCAATCCAGAATAGTGATACACAAGATTCGTCGAATTCTGGCCAGGTTATCATGATGTACGTTGCATTCCTCGCCCCTCGCCTCTCGCCTAATCGATCTCTTAGAAGTCTAACTCAACACGAATTGTGAATCACACAGACGCGAGCGGCCAGGTGCAGCTAACAGAAAGAGGGGCACCATCCTGGTGCCCCTCATGTCACGCTTCCTGGCCCCCTTCTTGCTTTGGACACCCGTGCGGGTTATCCTGGTATGTCTCCTTAGCCTCCTTACTAGCATGCAGGCAGTGCGCGAATCGAACAAGCATGGGTTAATGGCGAGCATTCCTCTCTCTTGGCCTTCGTGGAACAGCTGGCGTGCTTGCTTGGCTTCGCAGGGCTGGGAATCTACGGGATGGACAAGTGGGAACAGGACTTCCTGCCGAGCGAACTCTATAGCTCCAACTCGCCAGGTACTCTCTGCTGCATCTCATGCACTCTTATATGCATTGTCTGACGCAGCGGTTTATGGGTCATGCAGAGTTCGAGTACTTCAAGTTGGATGAGAAGTTGTTCCCCGATGGCAGTAACCCCATCCAGATCATCACCGCCCACAGCAATTTCTCGGCCCCATCGATAGGTACCGCCACGTTTCGCAGTGCGAGGGCGAAGGCGAGGGAGTGAAGGCTCAGACACGTCATTTGTGCTTGCAGGAGCGCGGTTATTACATCTAGAAAGGGACGTGCTGAATTCGACGTGGATCGACGGCCAATCGTTCCACTCGTGGTACAGCCAGATGGTGCACTATCTGCAGAGCGTGCCGGCCTACAACGCGACTCTTATCGGTGGGCTCTTCCCGCCGCCCGACAAGTTCTACTCCTACCTCACTGCGTTCCTTGACTCCCCGAGTGGAGAGTTCTTCCGCGGCGATCTCATCCTCTCCCCCACCACACGCTCGATCACCGCCGCCCGCTTCCTCCCCCTGTCCTTCAATCTCGTCGAGCTGTCGGATCAGATCGACGCCATAGAGGAGCTGTACGCCATCTCGGACGAAGCCCAGCCCCTGTTCGCCTTCCCGTTCGACCCCAACTGGTCTTTCTTCATGACCTTCCCCGCCATCCAGTCGAGCTCGCACATCTACCTCATCCTCGCCTTTGGTACGCCATTCAGCAGCCTCACCAGTACCCTATGATGGACCAGACTAATTTGTGCATGGTGCCAATTACAGCATCTGTATTTATAGTGACCTTCGTTCTGATGGACGCGGTCTCCTGCTTGATCGTTCTCATCAATTTTGTGTGTGTCCATCTCGAAGTACGCAACCCCGCTAGTTATTGCCGATATTGTGAACTCAGGGCGAACTGAAACTGATGACTTGTTGATGTTATCGCCGTGCAGTTGATGGGCATTGTCATGCACTTCTCCACTCCGACCATTCCCATTTCTCAGCTTTCCCTCGCTACCATCGTCATTACCACCGCTCTCGCCGGTACGCCTGTGCACAGTTGCCGCGTTTGTCGTGTCGTCAGCAGCAAACTGACTTGACTATCGTGGACCACCGGTTCCTTTTGCAGTCACCTACTCGGTGCATCTCTTACAGCACTTTGTGCACGGGGGAGAGGCGATTGCGGACCGGAAGCAACGCATCATCCACATTCTTTCCACAACGGGGTACACCTTGACCTGCGGATTCTTCTGCGTCGTCCTCGGTACGTACTACCTTCATCCCGCTGGCATTGCGTGTGGAGCAATGCTCACCACCCTTTTGCGACGATGTTGACCGTCGCAGGTTGTTTGGTGGCTTTCTTCGTGCGATCGGCACTCTTCTTGACATTCGTCCATTTGTTCGCCATCGCTTTGACGTTGTCATGGGGCAACACCATTCTCCTCGTGCCCATCCTTATGTCCTTCCTCAGCGTATGGTGACACGCATCTCCTTCTCTTCTCCCTCTTCGCTCTTTCCACCGTCGTCCCCTCTTCGCTCTCCTCCCTCTTCGCTCTTCCCTCTCCAGCGGACACCCAACACCCCGCGTGAGAAATAAATCGAAATCGAAACACCGTGTCGACAAATGTGAACCAACCAGAAATTAGAGGGGCGGGTATATTTTGGGTCGATTTGTCTGTTCTCTTGTTTTCTTATCCCTCACCCTCTCCACCTCTTGGCCTCCTGACATCAGGTACCGTTCTCAACCCGCCACATACATACACACCTACACACGCACAACTAGTATCACCACCGCATGACCGCGCGTGTGCTCAGGCGCAAGCCACACAACGCATTAGTTACTCTCCCTATTACACACTGTGTGTTCTAAGGGTTTGGCTTACGCCTGATGCAACAGCGGTCCTTAGCTCAAAGCGCTCATCAGCACATCGCCCTTTTTTTCCACCCGTAAACCGGCGTTTTGACTTGTGAGTGCTACATCTAATCTCTCCTCTTCTTACTACTTCAGGTTTTTGCGTTGCTTTCAGTGCACATGCACAGGCCAGCTCGAGGGCACTCCGCTCCGGTTCCGATTTTAAGAGGTGAAATTCCGCTCCCGGTTTAATTTGGTGTCAGTCGTCCGCGATTTCTAATGATGTCCAATGGACTAGAGTTTCTGAACTATATAACCTTGATTACAAAGTGCTAACAGCAACACTGAAAACTTCCATCGTTTAGTAGTCCTCACCGTTCCGTTATCTCAGTTTCTCCGGAGCTAATCATATCTTTCCGTTCGCTCACAGATTAGCCGATTGGCTTACGAGAAGCTGAAGTTAACTTAAGCGCTCGCGGTCCCTCCGGTGCTCATGACAAGGTGAGTCCTCACGTCCTTCTCGTCTTTATATCGCGAATAAGATGATGATACTTTGGAATTACCGTCTGAATAGTCTTTGAGGACAAATCTGGCACCAGAACTGATTTATAATTCGCTTTTTTTGCTCTTAGCCTTACTCTTATAATTTAGCCCTGTTTCTCACCTTCTTGCTCTCTCTCCAGGTACAAACAATGTCCCACCATGAACGGTGTTATCCTACTTCTCCAAAGTGAGGGGTGGCGAGAAACCGCCGTCTGTCGCGGCACCGGTTTCTCGCTGCCTCTCCCGTTGGAGAACAAAGGACATTCTGGCGCGAAGGCGTTGATTTAGACGCTCAGGTTTTGGACTCGACCCCAGATGACAGAATGATCCAGAACGATCCGAAAAAACAGGCGTGTGCCTTTACACCTTGTGGCGCAGCGCAACGTGGTGAAGAAGACTCACTCTGAGTTCTAATGCACACTTCTGTACGGGGGGGGGGTCAGCTGATCCGAGGGGCGAGAAGAGTGGATGGAGATGAGACGAAGAAAGAGAGATGAGAGGATGATGAAGGATAATGGTGAGCAGGTGGAGGGTAGCAAAAAAAGTTGGGTATCTTCTCGATTTTGCGTGTCATCCTTGCGCAGGGGCCATGC
>CDFA01018698.1:0-21302 GCA_000826305.1 Acanthamoeba healyi
TTTCCCTCGACACTGGAGTGCATAAGAGACACGGTCAGATCCCTCGCTCACCAGCAACTCCAGCACAAACGGGAAGAGGGTGAGCCAGCCAAGCTTTTGGGCAAGCGTACAAGTGTTCGGCTTGCCTGCCACCTTCGATGGACATGAACGCCGTGAATGCTCGCTTTCTGTTTGATGAGGCGCCGTGCGGCACAGGAGGAGTTGACGCGGGCCGCGGTCTGTACGGAAGTCGTCACGGCAAAGAGAGCAAGACATCGTCAGCTGACAAAGTAATGGAGCATGGAGCGAGACAGTGTGTCACACAGACCCTTCGTAGCGGAATGCGGACGAGCGATGAGCGTGAGGCTTGTGTATGGGTTGGTAGGCATCGGGTTCGGGCTGAGCAGCAGAGCTGCTGAATGTCGGAAGGGAACGCGCATTGGCCAGTCCTCCACCTTGGTAGAACATGAGCGTGGGCGACGCCGTGCGAGGTCGCTGTGGTAGGACCACGGGCGTGAAGGCGGCGGCTGACGTGCGCGGCGGCGCGGGAGAGGCGTTACGCAGAAGGGATGGGAGTGGAGGCTCGCTCGTGAACCGCACTCGTTGCTGCTGGAACGACGAGGACGACGAGGTGGAGTCGAATCCTCCAAGAAACGAGCCAAATGACTCGGGCGAGCTGGTCAGCGGCGAAGGGCCCAGCGCCGTCAGGCCGCTCGAGTAGGGCGACAGGTCCACCGGCGAACCACAGCGCATGAAGCTCAGCGGCGACTGCGTGTTGACCCGATTGAAGTCAATGTCGAGCGGTGCCGGTTTGTGCAGTGAGCCTGTGACCATCATCATCAGCGTCAGCGTCAGTCCATGCTCCACCCCAGGATGCCTTCACGATCTCGTCTCTTCACGGTGCGTGCTCTGACCAAAGGGAAGGAAGGAGAGCACGTACCCGCAGCGTCAACGCGACGACGGTCGATGGCGGGCATCTCCTTCTCGTCGGGGTCGAAGCCGGGGTGTGGCGACATGAGGAGGCTCTTGACGGCCCAGGCCGAGGGGAGAGGCGGCGTGTGGGTGGCCTGCTGCCGCTCCTGGGGCGTCCTCGGGAACGTTCTGCTGCTGCGCTCTTGATGGGAGGCTGCTGAGTCGTTCGAAGAAGAAGACGAGGAGGAGGAAGCGGGCGCAAAGGACGTAGGCGGCGGCGGATGATTCCTCATAAGTCCAACGCCGTCGTCGCTTCGTCCTCCCCCTTCTAGAAACAGTAGCTCGTTGTCTCCTCCAGCGTTGTTGCTGCTGCGCGTCTGCTGCATCATGAAAGGATGCGGCGGCTGGCGCTGTTGCAGGGAGGGCGGCTGCTGGTGGGGATGGGGATAGTGGCCGAACGGCTGCGGGACGCGTCTCTCGCCCCTCTCCACCACCTCCTCTTCCTCCTCGTCCATACGTTCGCCTTCGAGATCGTCATATTCGGGCTCCATGAATGCGGCCTAAAAAATCTCTGAATCGTGGCTCGTCTACGCGGACGCGCCCGTGTATTCGCGCGAAATCGGTTTGTCTAATCGATGGTTCCCGTCCGGCGGTGTGCGGCCATGCACGAGTGGTGGGGTTCAGGCTTCAGGGCAAGAGATTGCAGGCCTAGCCAACTCGTTCGCTGCGCGATCGTTTGGCCTTTCTTGACCGCCTAAAAATCCAACTCTCTCCTCTCTCTGTGCTCGCGCGAACAAAGAGTGGYCCCTGAGTTGGACTTCGAGGAACAAGGAGAGTGGTCTTGGCCTCTTCGAAGTGGTTGTTGCGTGTGGTGCGAGTTTTTTGAAGCCTGCGTTGCTCCAGTTGCCGCTTCGGGGACCACCGAATTAAAGTTACCACACGGTTCTTGTTGCCGCTAGCAGCTCTCATTTGGGCGTACAGTCGCGCTCATTAGCCTGGCGTGAATTCTCGTGCATGTCTTTTTATGGACCACATCAGAACTGCGCGGCAAACAGGGGACACGAAGCTTTCGTTTGCACGAACGAGAAGTCACACATAGGACGCCTGCGGAGAGCCTCTTCCCACCGGCCAGTGGCTCCAGGCAGAGCCTTTTGGCCGGAGAGCTTTCACTGGCATATGTCCGTGGACTCAAAGGCAAAGTGAGCAGAGGCGTAGCGGTACTCCTTGCGGATGGCGTCGATGACCTCCTGGCGATCTCGGATGAGGACAGGCTTGCCCGCAGCGGCCACCAGGCGGGCCACCTCTAGCTTCTGGGACTGTTCAATGATCGGCACGGGGCAGTTGCTCTTGTAGGCCACATCCTCGAAGACGTACTAGTAGACGCAATACGAGAGCATCAACCCACGCCAGAGCATTGAGTCAGCAGTGATAATTGCAATGAAACCTCTGTGGCAGGAGTGTGCACCAGGTCGCGCTTCTCATCGAGCAGGCGGTCCACCATGATGAGGGCATGTAGGACGTTGTATTCGTCGGCCGCAGTGGTGAGCAGCGGATCTACTCCGGTCAGACTGGCGTAATAGCCCAACGCGCGATTGTCGCGCGGGAAGCACGGGCCACCGAACCCATAACCCCACTGCATGCACTTGGGCCCCACGCGCGAGTCTTGCCCGACAGCGCTCAGGATGTCTTCCTTGCGAGCGCCGAGTGTGCGGTCAGCCATGTCGCCGATCATGTTGCTGAAGGAGATCTTCATGGTGATGAAGCAGTTGACGGCCAGCTTCGTGATCTCCGCACTGTGCCGGTGCACAACACATGCCGTTTGATTGAGCTCAAGATATCCCACCTACCCAGCACCAGGCGAGAAGGTTACGCACCTCTCAGGAGACATGCGTTGTACTTGAGGGGTGTTCTGGCATACAGACCTGCTGATGCCCTCTAGCCTATCTCCAGCGTCCTTGGTGCCTTCACCGATCAACACCTTTCATCCATGCTACGCCTTAGGTTATCTTCTTCAGAGTGCGTAAAGCCCAATCAATGTGTACCATGTCTGGGCGAAGCAACCCTTGCATGACGTTGCCCTGTGCAATGAAGGACGGATTGTAGCTGAGTGTGCACCCTTCCGCGTCCTTCAGCAGGTCCCTCGCCACGTTGGCAATGTAGCCCGGTAGGACGGTGCAGCAGATGGCGATGTGCTTGTGGCTGACCTTGGCCTGATTCTGGCCCGCACTGCATCAGCCTTGTAGCTCTCTCGTGCGCGCAGGTGGTGTTGTCGTACCATAGTGTGCAGCACGTTACTCACGTTGCGGTGGTCGTAGACCTTCTCGTCCGGACCGCTGGGGGTATCCACAAAGAGCATGACGACCTCTGCCCAGCCTACTGACTCAAGCAGGTTGGTCGAGGCGCGGAAGGTGGTGCACGCAGCAAGGTATTCGTTCACCAGGGGCTCGGAGGAGCGATAGGTCTTAGCGTTCAGCGCATCGACGTGGTCGCGCGAGACGTCCACGCCAACGACCTCGTAGCCAGCATGAGCGTACACCAAAGATGCGCATACACCCAACTTGCCCACACCTACCGACGCAGCGACTGAGTTAATCTCGCTCACGCGCAAATCAACAAGAGAGACTGAGAGAGAGAGAGAGTCGCACCAACGATGCACAAACGGCCTAAACTGGAACGGCTCTCCATCTTCGATGTACTCTTGCTGCTCCTTTGCCCAAGACCCCTTTACGTTCCTGTCGACAGCCCGAGAAAGGAGAAAAGGAAAACAGCAAGAAATGGCAATAAAGTATTTTTTCGGTTATTTGTGTGTTGTGGCCGCGAAGGGAGCGAGTTTAGGCTTGCGCCTGCCCGGAAGAGAGGAGCGAGGAGAGTGAGGTCTTCTTGTTTGAGTCGCTCGCCTTGTCTGATTCATTCTCCTCCTCCTTGCCGGGATGAGCGAGCTTTCGCAGGAAGCCGAGAACCTCCGTCGAATCCTTGAGGTGGAGGTGAACTTCCTGCTTCTCGGGCTTCTGGCCCACGATGCACTTGAGCAGTGTCGCGCTTGAGTCGCTCAGCTTTGTCTGTGACGAAGAATCGCAGAAGTTAGCTTGAGGTGCTCATCAGGGTAACCACACACCACGGATGCATCGAGGAACGATCAATTAATCATACCTCGGAGGGGAGAATGCCCAGGTCACCGACGCCGACGACCAGCTCGACCTCCTGACCCTTCAGGATGACATCCTGAAGAAGGCGGCCAACGCTGATGTTGTTCATCCTTATTTCGAGGGCCTTGTTGGTGTCCGACACCTCCAGCTCCAACTTCTCCGATGCTGCGTTGGAGAGAGGATGAACTGAGTGAGTGGATGGGTGATGACAGGGACTTTAGTGCAAGAGTGTGACGTACCAATCAGGGAGTTGATGATTGAGTGCAGATCCTTTGCTTGGAAGGCGCCATAGGGACCGGCGGCTCTGTAGTTCCACGTGTAGCTACCCTCGGTCTCCTCGATCATGACGCCCGGCGTCCGTTCGGCGTACCGCTTCAGGAGCGGCGACACGGCAAGCTTCCAGTCCGAGTGGTCACCTGAGTGACCCGGCAGGCGCTGCCAGTTCTCCTTGTTGGGCGGCCTGGGTGGAGGAGCAACATGAAGTGTGAGTTGCGCGATTCCCACACTGCTGTGAGTGTAAATACGAGTGGGGCATGGCGCGCGCACCTGTAGAAGAGGCCAAACTCGGCCACGAGGCCGATGCCAGGAATGGAGCGGAACCAGGACTGCATGGTGTCCTTGTCGCGACCGCTGGCCACGGTGACGAGGTTGCCGGCCGCGCACAGATCCTCCAACAGGCGCATGACCTGGGATGTGGGCTTGGCGAGGATGGGGATGGTCTGGAATGGCACGAGAGTGCCATCATAGCCCAAGAGGAGCAGACGCTTGTTGGGCTGATGGGCCTGGAAGTTCTGTGACGCAAGGACAGCGTGAGCACTCTCTCGTCGCATGGAGCACTTGAGAGAAGGAACAAGGTACCTCGAGGACACGTGCGAAATCGTTCGGTGACTTCTTGAGCTTCAACAGAGACGCCCTCTGCTTTTGGGCAGCTGACTGCAGCGCATTAACAAAGCTCTCGCCCCTGTAGCAGTGTTACACAAAGTGAGCAAGAAGATCAAGCAAGTAGCTGGAAGGAATGGGCGAAGAAGCATGCGCACCAAGCTGCAGCCGTATATGTGCGGACGTAGTTGAACAGGGCTTGGTGGCGAGTGCGTCGTGAGTCGGCGTCCATGACCAAGGCCTTGTAGATGGCGCGTGCAACGTCCTTGCTCTTCCATGGGTTGATGCGGAGGGAAGTGCCGAGCGATTGGGCCGCCTACACAAGCGAGACAACCCACGCGAGCTAAGCAAAGTGAAAGCTTCATCATGGATTCATGAGAAGAGAGCGGACATACGCCAGCGAACTCGGAGAGGATGAGAACGCCGTTGGTCTTCTCCTGACAGGAGATGTACTCCAGGGCCTTGGAGTGATAGGAATGATTAGTGATCCATGAGTGTTGGTCTGGCAATGACAACGTCCAAGCAAACCCGTACCACAAGGTTCATGCCATCACGCAAGGAAGTGATGAGGGCAGCCTCGGCAACCTGATAGAGAGCGCAAAGCTCGTTGAAATCGACGCTGTGGTAGATGTACTGCACGGGATGGTAGCCGAGGGCACCTAACGTACGTACACAGGTGGAGTTTAGTACGCGAGAAGAGAGAGACGATGAACTGAACGAGGTTCGCACCATATTTGCTGTTGATTCGGCCCACGAGCTCGTCGACTTCGCTCTTGAGCTGGCGGTACTCCTCGACGTCCTCACGCGAGGGCACGGCCACTTGGATCAGCACGACCTTGCCCACCCACTCGGGGAAACGCTCAAAGAACTCCTCCAGGCCCTGCAGCTTCTGGGGGATGCCCTTGATGTAGTCCAGGCGATCAACACCCACGATCACCTTCTTATCTCCGTACGTCTTCTTCATCTCCTCCACGCGCTTCCTGTGATTGTCCGTCAGCACTCGCGCGGATGCAAGGGTCAACAGATAGACAGAAGAGCGTACAGGACAGGAGCTTCGTCAATGTTGTCGAAGAACTTCTGAGGCTCGATACCCACGGGGAACACGCCCACCGGAATCGCGCGATCAGCAGTGAACACGGTGGAAGCCTGAATGAGGGCGATGAGGAGGTAAGTTCAAGCTCCTACAATCACAAGCGACGTTAGTGCACCTGAGTCTCCACGCCGATGATACGTGAACAAGCCTGCATGAAATGGCGAGCGTAGTCGAGCCTGTTTATCGTCAACGATCGTTTGGTCAGCACATCTTCATCGGAACACGCCAAACGCGTGCGGTGGAAAGCGGCGTACGTGTGGAAGCCGATGAGATCGCAGTCGAGAATGCCGAGCAGGATTTCGGAGCGAACGGGCAGGATCTTGTAGAGCTCGGACGAGGGGAAGGGAATGTGCAGGAAGAAGCCGATGCAGATCTATCACGAGCGAACGAGCGTACGTCGCGGTCAGTCATTGACCATTGCGCTCACAGGCGCTCCGATCGCGTCGTCGTTTTAGAGCAGTTACCTGAGCAGTCTCGGCTCCGTTTTGGCAGAGCTTCTGGCGAAGCATGCGGGGCATCAGCATCAGGTGATAATCGTGCACCCACACCAGGTCCTCAGCTTGCCACATCTGCAAACAAGTGCAAACACAGGTTGGCGAGGTTATTTAGGGATTGTGAGGCGATGCATCGGCAACCGCCCCGAGCCACAGCAGTCTGCATGCGCGCACCTTGGACACAGCATCGGCGAAGAGCTGGTTGGCAGTGACGTAGTGGTCGTACCACGTGTCCTCATAGTCAAAGTTCTCACGGTAGTGGAAGAGCGGCCATAACACACCTACACAACGACAACAGCAGCTCATCCCTCAGAGATTTCGAACTTCAAATCTCGCGATGTCGCTCTCGAGAGCGTACCGTTTGCGAATCCGTTGTAGTAGCCGTCCACAACGTCAGCGCTCATCCATACGGGCATGCAGTTCTGCTCCAACAGCAGCTTCTCCACCTGCGCAGACGTCGTGGGGTGAGCACATAGGTTTGGATTTGTTTTGTTTTTTGTTTTAATAAATTTGCGTAATCTTTTGCGAGTCAACCAAGCGCTTGCACAAGAGAGGAGTGCACGGACCTCTGCTCGCTCCTCGGCCTGGTCGATGTAGATGCCCGGCCAGCCGATCCAGATAAAGGAGCTGTAGTTTAGGCCCGACAGAGCGGCCACAAGTCCTAAAAAAGCGAAGATTAGAGCGAAGCGACAACAAACGTTGAAGCACGCGCAACAGCGAAAAAGGTACCGCCAGAGGAGCGCGTGAAGGTCCATTTGCCATTCTCCTTCTTGCAGGTGATGGGCAAACGGTTGCTGATAACGATGAGACGCTGCTCCTTGCCCTCGCTGCCGAGGATAGACTTGCGTCGCTCCATCTGTTGTTTCGAGTCCTTTCTTTCCATTGTAGCTCAACTCAGAGGTTGTGTGCGTGTGCTGGCGTGCTGGATAAGAAGCTGAATGTGGTGTGGCGAGGTCTTCTGCCTTGGAAGGAAGGTTGAATGGGCTCAAGGCTTTGAGTTGTGTGTGTGTGTGTGTGTGTGTGTGTGGCTGGTCTTGCAGTCTGCTGGGTGAATGGGAGGGATTGTTGGCGAGCAGGTGACCGTGCTCCGCTCGAGCGCCTGCCCTCGCTGGACTCGAAAAATGAACGGGAATTCTAGGTTATGAGGGGACGAAAAAAAGAAGCGTTGCGAATGTCAAAGAAATCCTTAGGGCACGCCCCATCACCCCTCGTCCTTGCGCCAGCAATGCCAGCTCAACCGTTCGGCCCCTTCGCTCTCTGAGTTTGCTCTGCGCTCACTCTCCGGGCCAGTTTGCTGCGAGCAGTCCTACACCAGGCGCATGATCGCTCACTTGCGTGGGTAAAGTTAGCCACTTCAGCTCTGAAGTCGTGACTGCCGCTTTGGTGACGAGCTCTTTGCGGTGTAACGGCTTGACACCAAAGAGGGAAAAAACGGGAAATGCGAAAATTTTTGCGGCTGCCTTTTGGCGCCCTAATAAATCCGCCTTGGATTGCCGTCGTCATCATCGCATTTTTGCCGCAATCCCGCTACTTCGCTTCGTCCCAAGATGAACAAAGTGATCGTCGTCATCATCGCGCTCCTTGCCGTGACCGTGGGTTTGGCCGTCGTCTACCCTGGAGCGTACGTCCACGTGCATTTTCTTGTCGAATTTTTTTTCTTTGTAGCACGAAAGTAATGGGCGACGATCTCGCTTATCTCTTGGCCGAATTGCCTTGTTCCTACAGTGCACAGCGAGCATTCTTTGTCAGCTTTATCAAGGCCGACTCGCTGCTCCTCAAGCACTGGCACAAGGTGGCCAGCACCGACCAGAGCTACGAGTCCATGGCGCTGGAGCGGTTGGCCCGGTTCAACGGCGACAGCAACGTGCTCGATCTTGGAGCCTGCCGTTCGGTTAGTTTCCCTCCCGCACCCACGTGGTGCACGCCCAAGGCCGCTGCACCTCAGTTTTTCTTGTGATGACTGATTGTGAGGTTGCTTCGCCGCATGCAGCAAGTAGACACACTCGGCAGTATGATCTCCATCCCCTGGGACATTGTCGTCGAGAGGGTCAATATCTCGTACGTATTTTACCCCCAGACCTCTCCCTGATGCGTGTGTAAGACCAAGGGAGAGCCTTACCCGATCGCTGTTTGCCGCTCTTTCTTTCGCAGCCGCCACGATGGCTCGGTTCTGCCTGCGTACTGGCTCACTCCGCCCGGAGGCAACAAAACCGCCACGATCCTCTACCTGCACGGCGGCGCTTTCATTGCCGGGTTAGACTCCTAACACCGCTTACATGTCGTCCTCCCTTCATGAGCTCATCCTGCGCATTTCCCTCTGCATGCAGTGGTTTCTACTCTCACGGTGGCATTGCGGCTGAGCTCGGTCGCCGCGCGGACGCCAAGGTGCTGTTTGTTGATTATCGGTACACCTCTCTCTTTCGCCATTAATCTGTTTTGCCTTATCTCATGAGCGTTGTCACACAGGCTCGCACCGGAGCATCCCTTCTCTGCGCAAATTGAGGACTCAGTCGCGGCCTACAAGTGGCTGATCTACGATCAAAAGATCGCTGCCAACAGAACTGTCTTCGCCGGCGACAGTGCCGGTGGTGGTCTGGTTCTGCTCACCCTGCTCGCTCTCCAAGACGAGGACAAGGGTATGCTCTACATCGCCTTTTATGCCATCCATTGGTGAATGAGCTCATGCACGTGTGCATCTCTGGTGGATGTCATCAGGCACCATTCCTGCTCCTGCTGCGGCCTTAACCATGGCAGCCTGGACCGACTTGGCGACGGACCGTCCTTCGTTTGAAAAGAACGCTGAGTCCGACGTTTTTGTCAAGGAGGCCTTCCTCAACTGGGCAGCTGCTTTGGCCACCAGTACGCGCGCTTTCACCAACCACGACGATCGGACACGTCGGACATCTTGACAATGGGCCGTGGCTGATCCATTCCCGTTCTTTCCCTCCCTCGCGCTAAAGATACTCGCCCTGAGGATCGTGCTGCTCGCAGGTCGCACAAGGTTTCGCCTATCTTCGCGTCTGCCGACAAGCTGGCCAAGCTGCCGCCCCTTTACATGATGTACTCCATTCTACTTGTCATCCGTGCCGGATTACGATTGCTTCTTCTCGTCAGTCATATCTGATCTTTCTTCGATCACTATGCTTAGTGCGGGTGAGCGCGAGGTCCTTCTCGATGACACGACGCACTTTGCCGGCAAGGCGATTCAAGCGGGCGGTGATGTCAAGCTTGTGGTACGAACCACCGCTACAACCCCTCTCTTTTGACCTCATACGGGATCTGATCCGCCACTCTGTCGAATCTCTCCGTCCACAGGTTGTGTCGCACATGCAACACGTTCATCCTGCGCTGTTCGACTACCTGCCCGAGTCCGACAGGGACATGACGCTCGCCGCCAACTGGATCAAGAAGCAGGTGAAGCAGGTGAAGAAGCAGAGGAAGTGAGTGAGAAATCCGTCCGTCGACCAAAGTACCCCATGAGCCTCCAGCCGCGAGCCACGTCCCAAGTATCCTCCTCTCTCTCTCTCTCTTATTTATTTGTGTCATTCTTTTTGTACTCCCTTTGTCACACCGATTGGGGATCTCGCGTGTGGCCTCCCTCGCATAGCGTGCTCGGCTCTCCTTCACTTGAACGTTGACCTTCGTCACTGCGTGCACCCTCCTGCTCTTGTGGTGGCGTATTCCGAATGTTTGGTGGTCCCAGCTTCACACCGCGAGAAATACGACAGGCCTTCCGTGGGATGCGGCACGGGACAGGCCAATTTCCACCCAACAGCATCGCGAGCCGCTCGCCTGAGCTCGCGTGACCGCGTGTTGACCTGCCCCGCGCTGCTCTGTTCCATCTTTGTGGCGCCGGCCTCTCCCCTTTATTTCAAATCGAACGATCTTGGCTCGGTGGCGCCGTGCGCAGGAAAAGCGAGAAAACCCAGTAACTCACATCCATCATCCATCATAACAGCGCCGCATCATTTGCGAGCCACTTTCCGCCTCTCTCTCTCTCTCTCCTTGGGAGTCATCATCTGCGGTACTACTCGCAGCGGCCGCCAGCGCGCACAGATCTCGCGTTATGTCTGTGGCGCGCCCCATCCCCGTGTTCCGCCCCACGGCAGAGGAGTTTAGCGATTTCTCCAAGTATGTGACGAGCATCGAGCCCATCGCGGAGCAGTACGGCATCTGCAAGATCGTCCCGCCGGAGGGCTGGCGACCTCGCGTCTCGTCCTACGACGATTTGAACATCGAGATTCCCTGCCCCATTCGGCAATTCGTCCACGGCAAGCAGGGCGTCTACCAGGTCGTCAATGTGATGGAGAAGCCCATGACCCTGGCCCAGTTCAAGCAGGCCTCCGACGAGCAGTTTGCCAAGTGCTTCCCCAAGTCGAAGCGCGAGGGCTCCGATGCCGAAAAGTTCGACATCGAGGAGCTCGAACGGCGGTTCTGGAAGAACCTGACCTTCCACGCCCCCCTCTACGGTGCCGACATGCTGGGCACCCTGTTCGAGGACGAGAGCGAGGAGGGCGACGCCGAGCACGCGAGCAAGGAGAATGATGATGCTGAGAATGGCGGCGCCGAGGGCGAAATTGACGTCGTTCAAGTTGAAATCGCGAACGACGAGCCGCCAGCCAAGGGCAAAAAGAAATCCCAGCAGCAGCAGCGATCGCCAAAGCGCAAGCGAGGCGCCGATACCGACGCCGCCGACTCCACCGCCACAGCCCCAGCCCCAGCCCCAGCGTCGTCCGAGATAGCGAAGCGAAACGCGTGGAACCTGGGGCATCTCGACACGCTCTTGAGCCAGCGGCTCGGCAAGCTCCTCCCGGGCGTGACGTCGCCCTACCTCTACTTTGGCATGTGGAAGTCCCTCTTCGCATGCCACACGGAGGACATGGATCTCTACAGCATCAACTTCCTCCACTTCGGCAAGCCCAAGGTTTGGTACGGCGTGCCCTCTGCGCAGAAGCACCGCGTCGACCAGGTCGCTCGGGTACCGCTCTGCTCCAGATCGCTGCGCGCGCCTCGCCTCTTGGCTAGCCGCACTCCATGGCAGCGTTCTGACCATCAGCTGTGATGACTGGTTACAGCTACACTTTCCGATGCAGTTCAAGGAGTGCGCCGAGTTCCTGCGCCACAAGTCGTCTATGTTCTCGCCGAGCACACTGAAGATGGGCAACGTCTCGCTGACCCACGCCGTCCAGCAGCCTGGCGAGTTCATCATCACCTTTCCTGGCGCCTACCACTTTGGCTTCAATGCTGGTAAGCACTTTCTTCCCTCACTGACATCGAAGCGTGACGCTCACTGTTTCTCAATCTTTGATCCGGACTCAGGATTCAACTGCGCCGAGGCTGTGAACTTCGCGCTGCAGCGATGGCTCGATTTCGGCAAGAAGGCCAAGCCCTGCAAGTGCGTGGCCGACAGCGTGACGATCGATGTGGGCATGTTTATCAACATGGTCGCAAATGGCGAGGAGGTGCCGGACGTGCTTCCCGCGGCTAAGAAGAGCAAGGGTAACTCCACGCCCAAGCCTAAGCGGATCGCCAAGCGAAGGTCGAGGGAGAAGGCAGCCACCACTACCGCAACCGTGGCCACGAAAGTCGGCGGAAGGAGCATGGGAATGGTGACCGGCCGAATGATGGCCACGCCCCTGGCGAGTGCAGCTCTGCCCCACTTTGTCGAGGAGACGCTGGCCGACGAAGACGTCGTCCCAGCGCTGTCCGAAGACGAGCTCCGCTCGGGTGATGAGAACGACGGCGGAGAGTATCTAGAGGGCTCAAAGGCCCGACAGAAACAGGCAAAGAAGCCTCGACGAAGCAAGCGGATGGAGAACAAGCGAGGCAACGCAACCCCGAGCGACACCACCGACGGCTCTGAAGCTCCGGCTTCGAGCAAAAGGCCGAAGGAGCGCAAGGAGTCCGCGCGACGCAAGAAGCAGGCGAAAGTGGCAAATGCCCCTCCAACTACCACTGCCGAAGAGTCTTCTGAAGTAACGCCCAAGGAGGAGCAGAAGCCAAAGACGGCTAAGGCGTCCACCACAGCCGCAGCACCTAAGCCGCCAGCAAGGAAGGTAGGTTCTCCACCGCCCGTTGCCCGACACTCAAAACAGCATTCTGACTGCCCTCTTTCACCTCCAGCGTGCGGTAAAGAGGAAGAAGGATGCCAAGGTTGCAGACAACGTCCAGAAGAAGGCCAAGGGACAGGAGCCTACACCTGATGCCCAAAAGGTGGAGGAAGCCCCGGTGAATACGAGGGAGTATCAGGTCAGTAACCAGGACCAGCCTGTGCTGCATGCTGCAACGCTTCGTCCCGCTACCATGCTAACCCAGACCTGCAAACAGGGACTGAAGATCATCATCCGCCCACCGCGAGCTGACAGCTCGAATGGCTCGCCTGTGCCCACTACCGACACGCCCGCCAGCGCGACCACCACCACCGGTGCGCGCAAGAAGCGAGCCGGCGCTGGTAAGCGAAGCACGTCCAAGAAGCCTTCCCCAACTCGGAAGGGCAAGAAAGCCAACCCGGACCTCATGCCTGAAGGCAAGACCACTGCCTGGCAACAGCTCAACGCTGATGCTAACAGTCTGCACAACAGAGACGCTGCCGCTACGGAGCCCACTCAAGTAAAGCTGGGCGGACCGGAGAGCTGCCCTGGACAGCAAGCGACGCTCGTTCAGTCCACCATTTCATCCTTCTACACTCCCTACACGACCGGTGCGGCCGGGCGCCAACAAGGCACACCCAGCTACGGTCACTTCCTGGTTGGCGAACGCACGCAACGCACGGAGGAGCGACCTCAACCCACTCAAGTACTACAGGTAAGACAGCTTTTGTACTTAGTTTCCTGTTCCCCTCGTCGCCAGGCTCACTCAGTCTCTCCCTCTCTTTCGACGACCTGCTTCATGCACACAGGCATCTGAGACACAGCTGCTACCGACACTGAAGGACTTCATGTCGCAAGGCTCCTCCTACCCTCTGTTGTCGAGCTTCACGTCGAGCTTTTCCACCTCCCCGGCTCCAACGGGAAGCGCACAAGATCAGACCGTGCAGCCCGGGTCGGCCTACAGCCTGGCCCTTGAGCTGCAACGACACAAGCTCAGGGAGCTCCGAGAGAAGCAACAGCAGCTCCAGCAGCTACGACACGAGCAGCAGCCGCAGCTCCAGCAGCTTCAGCAATTCATTCACGCGCAGCGGCAGCTCCAGCACGAGCCCGCGTCTTCCTCCTCGTCGTCCGCGTACAGCGCCGGAAGATATGCTTCAGGCCTGCCTTCTCCGCTGCCGACTTTGCCTACCTCTACCACTTCCACGATGCCCACTTCCCTCTCTCCGTTCTCCTCCACGATCGCTGCCGCCTATGGTCTTCCGCTCCCGCCTTCGCCCTCCACGTCGACCTCTATCGTTTCCTCCAGCCCGTTCCCGCCACCACTACACTACTCCCTGCCTCCATTGCCGCCACACCTGCACATGGAGCGACTCGCGTCCGCTCCGGCACAGGCGCCGCCCGACAGTACAGGTGGCGCGGCGACACACAAGCTGGTGCACATTCTGCCCAGCCCTGCGCCCGCGTCTGCTCTCGCCACTCTCCACGCGCCGCGCTCGTCCCCTTCTACCCCATCCTCTTCGTCTGCCCTGGCCTCCTCCGTTCCAAGTCCTGCTCCTTCGTCCTTCCCCGTCAGCTCCTGAGGACCTGTGCTGCGAGAGGACCATGACGTGTACATAGCACCTCGCTCCCCACTGCTCTCTCTCTCTCTCTCTCTATGCCCTCCAATAAACTCCTCTACCACCTACGTCACCACTGCATACGCCACCATCTCGGCTGAGCCCAAAGCGAGTCGGCTCTGCTTGTCTTCTTCTTCTCCGCAATGTACATTGTTCCGGTGAAAGCAGACTTGCTTGGGGCCGATGCCGCGGAGTCTCCCTTGTCCTTGCTCCAGTACTGCCTGTTGGCCTGTCCACGGAAGATGAAGAAGAGACGGTAAGCTCACCCAGCCAGTCTTCAGCGGGGGAGTGGGTAGGTGGCACCTCGCAGCTGGTGAGCGGTCACCACCCCGAGTTGCCGAGTCGAGCGGTGCGGTTGAAGCCCCACATGCCGAGTCCCCACAAGAAGAGAACCACGCCCAGCACGCCCATGGCGCCAGCGAACCACGCTCCGAGGATGGTGCTCGCCACGACGAACTGCAGGGGCGTCCACAACCGTCGCTTGCCCGAGCTGCCCTCGTCCACGCCGCGCCACCCCAGCACGTAGGGCCATACCACCCAGTGCAGCAGCACCGCAGCCACCGCCCCGAGCGCACCGCCCAGCACCACCGTTTCCACGTGCGTCTCCGTCAGCGCGGCCAGCTGTTCGGCCCACCCTCCACCCGCGACTTCAGCCATCTTGATCTTTTATCACTGCGAATTGTTTTTCCGACGATTTCCTTGTGTTTCTCAGATTTTCTTGCAGAAACGTGCTCACAGCGGCAACGCGTTTGGCTCCGACGAAATGAATGAAGTCGAGGTTTCGGGCGAGCTTCCCTGTCGCGAGAACGTGGCAGGAGAACAAGCAGAGAGAAGCGTGGAAAGAGAGCGCAGGGGGGCAGGAGATGGAGGCGCCTAGGAGAAGTGACGACGACGACGAGTCGGAGGACTACACCGACGAGGAAGAGGGGAGCGAGGAGTCGCCGGCGGAGACAGAAAGCAGTGATGAGGAAAACGAAGACGAGGCCGCGCCTCTTGTCCGAGAAGAGAGGGTCACCAGGAGCAGGAGCAAGAGCGGGAGCAAAAGCGGCGGTGGAGGGTCGGCCAAGCCTTCACCGTCTTCCACGAGGAGGGGAGCGGCACGAACGACAAACGAGAAAAAAGAACATGTTCGTGATGAAGAAGAAGAAACTGATGATTATGATGATGGAGGCAAGAGGAGCCGCTTCAGCGGGTTGCGACGAAGGAGACGGCGCGACACTGCAACGGGAGATGAGGGCCGGGGCGGGGACGCCCTTATGCGCGTCCTATTGTGGAATCGGGGGTTGAGCACTTTGCTGCAGTGGGCCTTCATTCGGTGGTCGCGGCTCCTCCACAAGTACCCCGTCGTCATCATGCTCCTCACGGCCATCATCTACGGCGGCCTCGGCTTCGGCCTCTTCCTCGAAGACCAGCAAGACGACCAGCCTCGGTACGTGCCCACCAGTGTATTACTTAATGTTTTTTAATTAATTTATTATTTACATAATCATTTATATTTAAAAATTATTTTTGTTATTGATTTTTTTACTTTGCTCGCCCTGACTGCCAATTGGTTGTTGAACTGCAGGTTGTGGCTGGACGATGGTAGCGCCTATGTCACGAACGAAGAGTACCAGAAGCGAATATTTGGCGAGCACGAGGAGCTGTTCATCATCACCGCCAAGCGAGCCAGTACTCTACCCTCCTCTCGCTCGGTCTTCCTCGCTGCAGCGCGATCAAGCAGCTTGAGCTCATTCATGCACGTGTGTGTGTGTGTGTGGCGGTGCATTGAACTGGCACAGATGCGGATCTGTTATCACCGGACAAACTGCAGATATCAGCTAACGAATCACGCACGTACCTCGAAGAGGTGTATCGACTGCACTCGATGATGCACAACGTGTCGGTCGAGTGGAAGAACCGCAACTACACCATCGTCGACCTGTGCGTGCATCCTAACCCGTCGAAGCCTCACGTGTGTCGCTACTACTCGGTGCTCGACTACTGGGGCTTCAACCTCACCGCCATTCAGGCCGACCACGACCCGCACATTGTTGTTGGAGGCCCGCCGGGGCAGACGTCCTTCCGCCAACCGCTGATGCGCAATCTCGTCGTGGGCGGGATGAAGCACGATAACGACACGCTCGCGAGTGCGTCCGCATTCAAGTCCCTCATTTACGTGTACTCATCGCAAGCCGCCATCGACGCCAACCCCGACTGGCCGGCGATCGTTTCGGCGTGGGAGGACGCTCTCGTTTCCAACACCACCAAGTTCTCTCAGGAATCGCCGCTCATCAGCGTCTATCTCGTTTTACAGGTGAGATCATGCTTGCTCTGACCCCGCCGACGCTTCTTTGTTGTTCAGGGCCTTGAGCTGACCAGATCATCTTCATGTAGGCGTCTCTGACTGACAAGCTGATCGCCCAAATGGTTGGTGACGACTGGCTGTTCTTCCTCTCGCTGGGCTGTATGTTCGTGTTCCTCATCGGTACGGCTGGCCGCAATAACTTTTTTGTTCACATGAGACTCGCTTCACTAACGTTGCCATCGTACTGCCGTCTTTCTCCCACGCATGTAGGCACGCTCTACTCGTTCGACTGCGTGATCTCAAAGGTGCTGTTGACGATCGCTGGAATCGTTCACGTCGTTCTGGCCGGTGTTGCGGCCACTGGTGCGCACCACCCCCGCAATCTGTGCGACCACCACTGCGAACGCTTTGCTGACGATCGGCTGTCCCCGCATGCGTTTTGTGTGAGTGTAGGCCTTAACGGCTTCTTGCGAATCACCATCACCCCGCTTTCGCAGACCCTCTACTTTCTGGTGATGGCTCTGGGCATCAATCACATCCTCCTTCTTGTGCACGCGTACGAGCGCACTCTGATCGAGGACCTGATCACGTCCCCCGGGCTCAATCCCTATCGCAAGGTCAAGGCCAGCGAAGCCAACCCCGAGCTGGTGAAGAACATGTACGTGGCGATCTACTTGCTTTCATTGGCAAGTATGAGCTTCTGGCTGACCGTAATGCTTTGCTGTTCAGTGGCAATTTGTCGAATCAAGATGTGGTGGTGGTCGATGACGAGTACTGGATCAATGGAGCGATGGCAAAGGCCTGCCCCACTATCACCATCGAATGCCTCATCGAGATCATCGCCTTCCTGGCCATCTCCATTTCCCCCATTCCCGGTCTGCGATCATTCGGGCAGGTGCCTATCACTTGCTTGCCCCTCATTTCGCTGCTCGTGTCGCTTCCCTAACTCCGAGTTAAACACAGCAAGCCGCACTGGCTGTGGGGACGGAGTACCTGCTCCTCATTTCCTTCTTTGCGTGCTGCCTCATTCTTGACTCGCGCCGCATCATGGTAATCGGCCGCGCACCACCACTCTTTCCTTACTACGCACAGGTATGGTGGGTGGTGATCTCACTTAGCCGACACTGGCGTTGTTGTGTACAGAAATACCGTTCGGACATCTTGCCCTGCATATCGTGCTACCCTGACGTGGATGATGTGGATTCCTCAACGTCTACCCGCTCCGTGCCTTCGGTCTCGTCGTACGTGTTCAATTCACACTTGTATCATCTGTGGCTGTGCAGCGTGTTGACTCAAGATTCACGAATTGTGCAGGGAGGACGAGGAAGAACGAGCAGGGCAAAACGATTCCAGTTCGGATCCCGACAAGCTGGATGACCTCTCGGGCAACATCCCCACCTCAATCCAGAATAGTGATACACAAGATTCGTCGAATTCTGGCCAGGTTATCATGATGTACGTTGCATTCCTCGCCCCTCGCCTCTCGCCTAATCGATCTCTTAGAAGTCTAACTCAACACGAATTGTGAATCACACAGACGCGAGCGGCCAGGTGCAGCTAACAGAAAGAGGGGCACCATCCTGGTGCCCCTCATGTCACGCTTCCTGGCCCCCTTCTTGCTTTGGACACCCGTGCGGGTTATCCTGGTATGTCTCCTTAGCCTCCTTACTAGCATGCAGGCAGTGCGCGAATCGAACAAGCATGGGTTAATGGCGAGCATTCCTCTCTCTTGGCCTTCGTGGAACAGCTGGCGTGCTTGCTTGGCTTCGCAGGGCTGGGAATCTACGGGATGGACAAGTGGGAACAGGACTTCCTGCCGAGCGAACTCTATAGCTCCAACTCGCCAGGTACTCTCTGCTGCATCTCATGCACTCTTATATGCATTGTCTGACGCAGCGGTTTATGGGTCATGCAGAGTTCGAGTACTTCAAGTTGGATGAGAAGTTGTTCCCCGATGGCAGTAACCCCATCCAGATCATCACCGCCCACAGCAATTTCTCGGCCCCATCGATAGGTACCGCCACGTTTCGCAGTGCGAGGGCGAAGGCGAGGGAGTGAAGGCTCAGACACGTCATTTGTGCTTGCAGGAGCGCGGTTATTACATCTAGAAAGGGACGTGCTGAATTCGACGTGGATCGACGGCCAATCGTTCCACTCGTGGTACAGCCAGATGGTGCACTATCTGCAGAGCGTGCCGGCCTACAACGCGACTCTTATCGGTGGGCTCTTCCCGCCGCCCGACAAGTTCTACTCCTACCTCACTGCGTTCCTTGACTCCCCGAGTGGAGAGTTCTTCCGCGGCGATCTCATCCTCTCCCCCACCACACGCTCGATCACCGCCGCCCGCTTCCTCCCCCTGTCCTTCAATCTCGTCGAGCTGTCGGATCAGATCGACGCCATAGAGGAGCTGTACGCCATCTCGGACGAAGCCCAGCCCCTGTTCGCCTTCCCGTTCGACCCCAACTGGTCTTTCTTCATGACCTTCCCCGCCATCCAGTCGAGCTCGCACATCTACCTCATCCTCGCCTTTGGTACGCCATTCAGCAGCCTCACCAGTACCCTATGATGGACCAGACTAATTTGTGCATGGTGCCAATTACAGCATCTGTATTTATAGTGACCTTCGTTCTGATGGACGCGGTCTCCTGCTTGATCGTTCTCATCAATTTTGTGTGTGTCCATCTCGAAGTACGCAACCCCGCTAGTTATTGCCGATATTGTGAACTCAGGGCGAACTGAAACTGATGACTTGTTGATGTTATCGCCGTGCAGTTGATGGGCATTGTCATGCACTTCTCCACTCCGACCATTCCCATTTCTCAGCTTTCCCTCGCTACCATCGTCATTACCACCGCTCTCGCCGGTACGCCTGTGCACAGTTGCCGCGTTTGTCGTGTCGTCAGCAGCAAACTGACTTGACTATCGTGGACCACCGGTTCCTTTTGCAGTCACCTACTCGGTGCATCTCTTACAGCACTTTGTGCACGGGGGAGAGGCGATTGCGGACCGGAAGCAACGCATCATCCACATTCTTTCCACAACGGGGTACACCTTGACCTGCGGATTCTTCTGCGTCGTCCTCGGTACGTACTACCTTCATCCCGCTGGCATTGCGTGTGGAGCAATGCTCACCACCCTTTTGCGACGATGTTGACCGTCGCAGGTTGTTTGGTGGCTTTCTTCGTGCGATCGGCACTCTTCTTGACATTCGTCCATTTGTTCGCCATCGCTTTGACGTTGTCATGGGGCAACACCATTCTCCTCGTGCCCATCCTTATGTCCTTCCTCAGCGTATGGTGACACGCATCTCCTTCTCTTCTCCCTCTTCGCTCTTTCCACCGTCGTCCCCTCTTCGCTCTCCTCCCTCTTCGCTCTTCCCTCTCCAGCGGACACCCAACACCCCGCGTGAGAAATAAATCGAAATCGAAACACCGTGTCGACAAATGTGAACCAACCAGAAATTAGAGGGGCGGGTATATTTTGGGTCGATTTGTCTGTTCTCTTGTTTTCTTATCCCTCACCCTCTCCACCTCTTGGCCTCCTGACATCAGGTACCGTTCTCAACCCGCCACATACATACACACCTACACACGCACAACTAGTATCACCACCGCATGACCGCGCGTGTGCTCAGGCGCAAGCCACACAACGCATTAGTTACTCTCCCTATTACACACTGTGTGTTCTAAGGGTTTGGCTTACGCCTGATGCAACAGCGGTCCTTAGCTCAAAGCGCTCATCAGCACATCGCCCTTTTTTTCCACCCGTAAACCGGCGTTTTGACTTGTGAGTGCTACATCTAATCTCTCCTCTTCTTACTACTTCAGGTTTTTGCGTTGCTTTCAGTGCACATGCACAGGCCAGCTCGAGGGCACTCCGCTCCGGTTCCGATTTTAAGAGGTGAAATTCCGCTCCCGGTTTAATTTGGTGTCAGTCGTCCGCGATTTCTAATGATGTCCAATGGACTAGAGTTTCTGAACTATATAACCTTGATTACAAAGTGCTAACAGCAACACTGAAAACTTCCATCGTTTAGTAGTCCTCACCGTTCCGTTATCTCAGTTTCTCCGGAGCTAATCATATCTTTCCGTTCGCTCACAGATTAGCCGATTGGCTTACGAGAAGCTGAAGTTAACTTAAGCGCTCGCGGTCCCTCCGGTGCTCATGACAAGGTGAGTCCTCACGTCCTTCTCGTCTTTATATCGCGAATAAGATGATGATACTTTGGAATTACCGTCTGAATAGTCTTTGAGGACAAATCTGGCACCAGAACTGATTTATAATTCGCTTTTTTTGCTCTTAGCCTTACTCTTATAATTTAGCCCTGTTTCTCACCTTCTTGCTCTCTCTCCAGGTACAAACAATGTCCCACCATGAACGGTGTTATCCTACTTCTCCAAAGTGAGGGGTGGCGAGAAACCGCCGTCTGTCGCGGCACCGGTTTCTCGCTGCCTCTCCCGTTGGAGAACAAAGGACATTCTGGCGCGAAGGCGTTGATTTAGACGCTCAGGTTTTGGACTCGACCCCAGATGACAGAATGATCCAGAACGATCCGAAAAAACAGGCGTGTGCCTTTACACCTTGTGGCGCAGCGCAACGTGGTGAAGAAGACTCACTCTGAGTTCTAATGCACACTTCTGTACGGGGGGGGGGTCAGCTGATCCGAGGGGCGAGAAGAGTGGATGGAGATGAGACGAAGAAAGAGAGATGAGAGGATGATGAAGGATAATGGTGAGCAGGTGGAGGGTAGCAAAAAAAGTTGGGTATCTTCTCGATTTTGCGTGTCATCCTTGCGCAGGGGCCATGC
>CDFA01018714.1:0-10851 GCA_000826305.1 Acanthamoeba healyi
AGAGATGGACGCACTGCTTGGCGCTTACGGAGACAATGGCAGCAGCGACGAAGGGGAGGAGGAGGAGGAGGTGGAGCAAACCGAGGAGACAGACGCCATGAACGTTGTCACTGATCAAGCTGCGCAGGCCGCGCGCAAGCGCAAGCAGGAGGAAGCGAACGCGGTGAAGCTGCCCCCGCCATTCGCGTCTTCCTCCTCGTCTTCGTCTTCTTCTTCTTCTTCTTCCACTACGAAATCCTCGCCAAGCAAGAAGGCCAAGACCACAGCAGCGCCGCTGGTCAAATTACCCAGCCTTCAGCTCGATTCGGGCGATGAATCGACATTTGCGGCGCCGACCTACTCGGCCCCGCCACCCATGATGCTCGTAGAGCCGCCCGCTGACTACGAGACCAAGCCCAGGCGAAGGGGCGGTGGACGAGGTGCGTTCATCTTTTTATTTATATAAATTTATATGTGCCCTTATTTTTATGCTGCACAAAGTCAACATAATTCTTTACATACTGATATGTGGGCGACAACGTTGCAGGCCAGTTTGTGCCACCGCAGGTGCGAAGAGGCCGCCCCAACGTGCCCACGGAGGAGAATGTGGCGTACGACGAGGCGGCCGCGAAACGGGGCAAGAAGGCCCCGGCCACAAGCACTAACAAAACGAGCCAGTGAGATGCACTTCAAGCGATCCGCGCCTGTACATACCCGCAAAGATCGGTGGTGATGTAGTGGCTGTAACAACAATGGTAATGTTACATCCATCCCACTGCGTGCAGAGCCGAGATTCAATCCTTGCGCTGCCAGAGCAAGGATGGGCGATGCCAAGATACCATTCTAGTGCAAGAACAAGTAAGGGCAAGCACGAGGTCCGTGGCCTAATGGAAAGGCGTCTGACTCCGGATCAGGAGATTGTGGGTTCGATCCCCACCGGACCTGAATCTTTTTATGTCCTTTTGATTTTTCGAACTGAACAAAAATTAAAATCTGAAAAAAAAGATTTCTTTTAGTACTTTTTTGTTTTTGTTGTTTTTGAGACTTGCTCGAGATGGAAGCAGAGGCGCCCACGCCGGTGAGATTGTGGGGCGATTCGGGGCAAGAGGAAATGCTACGACCACGCGAGCCTCCTCCGTCCGACACTCCGGCTCTGCCCTTCCCTTTGCCCGACTTCTTTGACGTGCCAGCCACCGTGCAGCTCCTCACCTCCCGTGCCTTCCGCAAGGTACTTTTCCGTTCATCACACACAAAGATTTTTAATCTCATCTTGATGAACCAACGTGAACTACGACCTGCACCAGGTGGCACTGCAGTTCCCCGACGAGCTGTTGCCCTATGCACCCGAGGTCTACCGCCTGCTGCAGGCGGGTCTGGGCTCTGAAGGTACTGCACTACACCACCACATCAGCTAGATCCTTAGTCTCACCACACACACTCACACGGGCGTGTGGGAGCAGTGCTGCTGTTTGTGCTCGGCGATACGTCGTACGGCGCATGCTGTGTGGACGAAGTGGCGGCGCAGCACTTGAGCGCCGATGTCATCGTGCACTATGGCCGCACATGTCTCTCTCCGTACGTTGTACCAGCTCTGTACATTGTGCACCCCTTACCACTCACATTCACGCTCACACCATCACCACCATCACCAACACATGCACTCCACCTCCATCACCACGACCACGACCTAAAGGACGTCACACCTGCCGGTGATCTACGTCTTTGGCCGCAAGCCCCTCGATGTCGCGCATCTCACACAACAGTTCACGCAGTCGTTCCCGCTCGTGGACGGCCACACACAAAACATCGAGGCACGTCATCACGTCCCCCATGTTGCTGTGGATGTTTGGTCTTCTCACCCTCATCATCATCTCCATCACGATCTCCTTCCCTCAGGAAGGCGGTCGGGTGGTCGTCTTCTACGACGTGGAGTACGCCTATGCCGCGCCGCTGCTCGAGGCCGAGCTCCGCACGGCGGGCTATCCGCCCACGGAGGTGGCCGTGAGCTGCGTCGACCGCTTCTACGTGCCCGCCAAGGGTCTCAGGCTGCCGCCACTGCGCAGCCCATCGTCGGAGAGCGTCACGTCGGCTAGCGGCGGCGACGGCGGCGGCGGCGGCTGTGTGTCGTGCGACTGTCAGCGGCCGCAACAGCTGCCCGAGGCCGTGCCAGCAGAGGCCGCCGGCATCCAGGGCGGCGGAGACGCGGAGACGGTGGTCTATGGGCGGCGGGTACCGCCGGCTGCCGCAGGCCGCGGCGAGGACAGGAAGCGCGACATCGTGCTGTTCGTGGGCGAGGAGGGTCCCACGCTCACCAACTTCCTCATCACCTACAACCAAGCCCAGGTGCCGATCGTGACGCGTGAGCGTGTCGTGCGTGCGATGGGTGGTTGACGTGAGCGTGGGGCGGCGGCGGGGTGTTGTGTACATGTCGTACGTCAAGGTGTGGCGATACAGCCCGGTGAGCAGCGAGCTACGAAGGGAGACGCTGTCGGTCAACAAGACGCTCATGCGGCGGTACTTCCTCGTCGAGAAGACCAAGGACGCCGACATCATCGGCATCGTCGCCGGCACTCTGGGCGTGTGTACGCGTCTCCTCTCCGCCGCACGCTCATGTAAGTGTTTGCCCTCGCTCGCTCGCTCACTGGAACACGTGGTGAGTGCAGCCAAGTACCTGCAGATCATGGACCACATGAAGCGGCTGATCAGGGCGGCCGGGAAGAAGCACTACACGTTCGTGGTGGGCAAGCTCAACCCCCACAAGCTCGCCAACTTTGAGCACATCGACGTCTTTGTGCTCGTGGCCTGCCCCGGTACGACCACCATCATCATCATCATCACCATGGTTGTCCGATGCGCACGTCCCTGTACCAACACGTCATCATCATCATCATGCGCAGAGAACAGCCTGATCGACTCCAAGGAGTTCTTCAAGCCGGTCATCACGCCCTACGAGCTCGAGCTCGCCCTCGTCAAGTGCGTCCTCCTCTGGTGGTGGTGGATGAAGATGACGAAGTTGTGCGCTCACGGAAGAGACGTGACGTGCAGGGGCAAGGAGTGGACGGGAGAGTACGTGACGGACTTTAGCGAGATCCTGCCCTCGCTCGCCCCCGCCGGGACTGCGAAGGAGGCCTCCGGCGCGAGCGAGCAGAACGACCATGACGACGAGAGCGAGGCGCGAGATCGCAGGTCCAAAGACGACGAAGACGAAGACGAACCTCGTCTGTCGCTCATCGATGGCAAGCTCAAGTCCAGCTTCCGCCCCGGTACGCCCCCCGGCTGCGAGTTGACCCCCGTACGGCTGATGACGAAGCTCACTCTGGGAAACTGGTGGCGGCGGCGATTGCAGAGACGAGCGGAGGCGAAGCAGGGCAGGAGCTGGTCACGTCCGGCGGACAATCGCTGGCGGTGTCCGTGCCCACGGCCGCCACCTTCCTGGCGCAGCGACAGTGGAAGGGCTTGGAGCAGAAGCTGGGCGAAACCGAGGTCAAGCTTGCCGAGGAGGGCCGAGCAGGCATCCCCAAGGGCTACACCCATAGCCAGCATGAGTCGCGCTCGTGAGTCGGCAACGGTGACGGTGACGGCGGTGCTGATAACAAGAGGGCTGTCTTCTCTGTTGTTTGCAGACCACACACACACACTCGGAGCAAGCGGGAGGGGGAGCTGTACACCTAGTCGTACGGGTTGGGGTCGGCGGCGTGGGAGAAGATGTTGGGGGCGTGGACCAGAGGAGCGTATTCGGGAATGTACATGGCGTTGTCCACCAGGTACTCCAGCTCTCTCTCGTTCTTGGGCGGGTGGATCGTCGCCAGGTTGTTTTCGAACGCCACCTTGCACACTGTTTGTCCGCAAGGTCTCGTGTCAGAGAGCTCAAAGGCACGACGGCCGGGGGGAGAGGAAAGCTCTCACGTACCCTCAATGGCGATCTGCTTGGAGACCTCGCGAATCTTGGCAATATCGGGGTAGACCCTTCCGGCCTGCACGTCCTCCTCGGGCACGATGGAGGCCAGCTTCTTGGCAGCCGCATAGAACATGGAGTTCGTCACCTTCTTGGCGCGGCAGCACACAACGCCAAGACCGATGCCGGGATAGATATACTGCAGCGACGTGCAACAGGCAGCGACGTGAGCGCACGATACTAACACAACGCCTAGGCGTGCGGGCGAGCACGAACCATATTGTTTCCCTGTGAGGGGTAGTAGGTCTTGCCCTTGTACTGGACGGGATCGAAGGGGCTGCCGCTGGCGACGATGGCGCGACCATCGGTCCAGGTGAAGGCCTCCTCGGCCGTGCACTCGGCGTGATCGGTCGGGTTGGACAGGGGGAAGATGATGGGACGCGCCGTGTTGGCCGCCATACTCCGCACAACCTCCTCTGTGAACGTACGGCCTGCGCCGGACAGACCGAGCAGAATGGTCGGCTTGACCTGTTGTCACGCAATGTAAGCAGCCCGCACCGCCGCACTCGGGTGATCAGCCGACGCTACCTTATCAACAATTTCCTTCAGCTTGAGGCCGTTGGGCAGGTCGCTTCTGACGAAGGGTTGCTGAGCGTCGGAGATGGTCTTGCGACCCTGAGCGATCAGACCCTCAGCATCCACTACCCACACGTTCTTGTTCGCCTCCTGGTAGGTTGCACGCATACTCCCATGGTGAGCGCCACTTGGCGGATGACTTGAAGAGCGGGAGGAGCGTACCTCGCGCGACAGGCCCTCCTCGACCATACCGTCGATCAAGCTGTTGATGACGCCCAATCCTGCGCTGCCACCGCCAAGGCACACTATGCGCTGTTTGGTGATCTCCTTGGCCGGCTTACCCTGCGCTCGCAGGGCTGTGAGAATGCCCGCCAGAGCCACCGAACCGGTTCCTTGGATCTAAGATGTCGCAAGTTCCTTGGTGAGTGCTAGTTACGTGACAGGACCACACCAGCAGGAAAGAGGGCAGAGCGCACGTCGTCGTTGAAGCAAAGGTGTCTGTCTCGGTACTTCTCCAGCAGATTGAGCGCATTGGCGTTGCTGAAATCCTCAAACTGCACCAGGCAGGACGGCCACCTCAGCTTGACCGCGTTCATGAACTCTTCAACCACGTTGTAGTACTCCTCACTGCTCAGACATGCTTTGGGTTAGTCCCTCGTTCGTTGCAAGCATGGGCAACAATCGCCATAACACGTGCTAGGTTGTAACGCCGTACCCCGTGAGCCTGTGGTGCTGACGGCCGAGGTAGAACACATCATCGAGGAGCTTTTCGTTGTTGGTGCCCACGTCGAGGGTAACCGGCAGCGTGCGGGCCGGGTGGATACCTCCCGCCGCGACGTACAGCGACAGCTTACCGATCTGTTGTGTGTTCAATAGCAGGGTGCACTTGTTGGTGAACTTGTACCAGAGAGGTCATGCGTGTGGGAGGAGAGATGGGTCGTACGGGAATGCCCATGCCGTGTGCGCCCAGATCACCTAGACCCAGAATGCGGCTGCCATCAGTCACGACGATGACGTCCACCTGTTTGGGAGCGTCGTGACAAGATGGAATGAGCCACAATTCTCGATACTATACGCAGTCAGGCGCCCGAGAGGCAGCGCTCGCGTACATGCTTCTCGGGCCAGTTATAGATCATGGCGCTCATCTGCCCCACGTCGGCGCTCGAGAAGTACATGCCTCTTGCTGTAGGAGGTGCCAGAGTACAGAATAGCGTGGTGTGAGCGTCGATTACGATGAAACAGAGCCTCCACGTTCATCAAAGAGAGAGCTTGAGGGTGGAATGAAAGAGGATACCGCGGCGGAACTGGGAGCCGAACTCGATACAGGCCTTGCCCACAGTCGGTGTGTAGATGATGGGTGCTGCACACAAACGCACGCACACCGATGTCACTTAAGAGCAGGAGAGAAGACACAAGCGGTGACGGCATCACGCAGGGATTGCTCTCCACACACCCATTTCGTCGATGTTGTCCATGACAAGGCGGTAGAAGAGGGTCTCATTGCGGTCGCGCAGGTTGGAGATGTACGAGTACTTCTGGAGGTCGTCCGTGATCTGGTCGAACCTCTGCTTCACACGCTTGGCTTGCTCCTGTGTCCCCGCGTGTGTGTGAGTGCGCGGGTGAGCTCCAAGTGCACTCGCTCACTCGCTGTGGCTTAAGCTGGACCATCGCTGGGGACGACGCACCTCGATGGTGGTGCAGCGCGGAGGCACAAGGCCGCGGATGTTGAGGCGGTCGCGCTCGGCGTACGGGTAGGCAGTACCCTTGTTGTAGATGGGATCGTGAATCAGATCAACGCCCTTCTTCTCCACCAAGAGCGGCTCGATGAACGACTTCTTCCTGTAGTCCTACAGAGTAGCGAGTGACAAGAGAGAGAGAGAGAGGGTTAGAAAGCTGGGCGCAATCAGCCCGTGTAGCGGCGGCAATCTCATGCAAGCTCTACGCGCGATTTGCCGCCAAGCGCGTAGAAGAAAATTAAAAAACATACAGCGCGTAGAGCAAATCTACCAAGTAGAGAAATGGGGCGAATGGGGAGGGTGAGGGTGAGGGTGAGGGGAGGGGTACCAGGTGCTTGTGGGCGCCGGAGGTCAGGGTACGGGACCATTGCGCGGTACGCGCAAAGGCGGGGGTGGAGGTCAGCATGCAGGAAGACCTGCCTCCAGCGTGAATGGCAACACGTCGCATGGCGTGCAGTGGTGGTGGTGGTATATGTGGCGATGCTTGTTCTAGTCTCAAGTGTGTGGCACAAAGGTCGCAAAGGCGAGCCTTGCTTTGGTGGTCAATCGATCTCTCTCAACACCTTTACGCCTCTGATCTGCGGTTGTCGGAATGACCCATTGGTAAGATTCCACAGACGCCTTACACGAACTCCAACTGGAATTTAGATCGACCTATCAAGAATTTTAAAAATTCCCATTCCACACATTATTGCGTGCCAAAGCCAAGTTTGGGTACCTTGTCCTAAACGGTGCCCGTCCTAAACGTCGTCTCACGAGTTTTGGCTGGTCACCAGGCCGAGTTGACCTCAAGAGCGAACCACGGCGAGGGCCTCGATCGAGAGGTGATAGAGGGAGAGAGGGAATAGATCGGCAGACACGCGATGAAGAAGCGTCCGGGAACGCTTGCTCCGCGAGAGTACGAGGAGAGGGCGCGGGACAGGGACTCTGAGGATCGTAATCGATCTCGCGGGAGCGGAGGCGGGGGATTCAGCCGAAGGGCGACGGGGGGCGATGAAGAAGACCGATTGGATTACGCGGACGAGGGTCGAGGGCGGATGTCCTCCTCCGGAAGCAGCGGCTACGGTTCATCGTCGTCGTCATCATCCTCTCATCAACCAGTTCTCAGCACTTCCTCCGCGGGGAACTCCACGATACGCAAGCGATGGGAGATTCGATCGAGCGAGGTCCTCAGGGACGGAGAGAAGTTGGGTCAGGGCGGTTTCGGCGCCGTCTACAAGGGGTACGTCGCATCGTGAGCCTCGTCACGTGTGTCGTCTCGTCTCGATTCTCAATCGCTGCTGGTGGTGGATTTGCGTTGTGATATCAGCACCTGGCGAGGAATGAAGGTCGCCATCAAGCAGCTTCTCGATGACAGCGACGAATCCGTGGAGCAGTTCAAGAAGGAGATCGAGACTATGAGGTGCCGCCCCCCTATCCTCTTACTCCATCTGTCTCTTGTTCGTCAATCATCAGTCATGTCGCTTGCTTGCTTGGCTGACATTGGCGGCGGAGCGTGAAGTGAGCTGCGGCACCCGAACGTGGTGTTGTTCCTGGGAGCTTGCCTTGAGCCGGGCAACGTCTTCTTCATCACCGAGTTCGTGTCCAACGGCAACCTGCACGAGCTGGTGAGCGAGTCCAAGCCCCCGTGGATCAAGCGGGTCCAGTTCGCTCGCGACATCGCTCGCGGTCTCACCTATCTCCACGAGAACGAGCCCACCATCCTCCATCGCGATCTCAAGTCCCTCAACGTCCTGGTACGCGTCATCCTCATCATCCACGCAGTCGTGTATCGATCGACCATCCAGCTCTCTGCTCTCGCTGACTCTCTGCGTTGACGGCAACGCAGATCGACGAGAACCTGGTGGCCAAGGTCGCCGACTTTGGACTCTCCAAGGAGAGCAACAAGACCGCCGGCGTGACGGTCGGCGACGTGGGAACGGTCAACTGGTACATGCTTACACTACCGCCGTGATCGTGATCGATAACTAATGTAAATGTTCACGCGCAGGACGGCGCCAGAGCTGATGGACGGCGGGCGAGCGTCAAAGGCGGCCGACGTGTACGCCTACGGCGTGGTGCTCTGGGAGGTCCTGACGGGCGAGTTCCCCTTCTCCGACCTTACCACCTTCCAGGTCATCAAGTGTCTCTCCAACGGCGAGCGCCCGGCGATCCCGCGCACGTGCGACCCCGACTTTGCGCGCCTGATCTCCGACTGCTGGCAGCAGGACCCCGCACGAAGGCCCACGTTCATGGACATCCTCGCCCGGCTCGAGGTCATCTGGGAGCGTGTCAAGCAATCCAACGACGCCGTCGATCAGATCGCGCTTCAGATGCAGCGCGCCTACAAGGGCGGCACCGTCGGCGGCGGGCCGAGTCCGCGAGCCCAGCTTGCCACGGCCTTCATGTCGGATTCGTCATTGGCCGCAGCGGCCGCTGCCGCCGGCCGCAAGCGAAACGAGGGAGGCGGCGGCCTGATGGTGAATCCCAACAACCGAGGCAGAGAGCCAAGCCCTGGCAGGCGCAGTCCGTCGCCATCGGACTTGGACTATGACGAGAACGGGCCCTACAAGACCGCGCCAGCTGGGCAGTACGGGCGACGGGACGAGTACGAAGAGGAGCGAAGCGGAACCGCGCGCAGCAAGTCTGGCGATCAGCGCAAGGAGAAGTCCAAGACGGTCCGAGACCGGGACAATCGCGACAGGGATCGAGAACGCGAGCGTGAGCGTGAGCGCGAGAGGGAACGGGAGCGTGAGCGAGAGAGGGAGCGAGAGCGAGATACCAGAGATCGCGACCTCAGGGAACGCGAGCGCGAGCGTGAGCGTGAGCGAGAGCGCGAGAAGACGAGGAAGGCGGGAAGCGGCGACAAGCGGGACAAGGACCGAGACCGAGACCGCGACAGGGAGAGGGAGAGGGAAAGAGATCGGGACCGAGACAGGGACAGGGACAGGGATAGGGATCGCGGAGGAGCGAGGAAGCCCAGCAGCGGAGATAAGACGGATAGGGAGAGGACGAGGGACAGGGACGCCAAGAAGGAAAGGGAACAGAAGTCGGCGACCGCGATGAAGGACGTGGAGGCCCTCTTCAACGCCGATTACTAACGGCTCGCCAGAGAGGTCATCATGAATCACCACATACCGAACAACCAACACCAACCACCAGGACACACACGACCGCAAAGACACACACGCAGACCACGACACAGTACAATACCCCCGCATGGAATAAACTCCTGGTTCGCCACCGGCACACTGACTGACGCACGCACACTGATGCACTGAAGATGACGAGGAAGTTGTTGCATCATGTATACATATGGGCTTCCTGGTGGAGGAAGTGCTGTACAAGAAAGGAGAGGCGAGCGTGCTTCTAGGTGCGGGCCAGCTGCTTCTCCCTGTCGCGCGCATCGGCGACGGCGGTGACGTAGTCGCCTGTCAAGTTGAACATGTGAGTGCGAGTGTGTTAGGGAGGGGACAGGATGGTGGTGGTACATATAAGGTGGTCGTTCATGAAGAAGGGCAGCACGAATCGGATCAGGATGCGCAGCCAGCTCTCTCTGTGCAAGTTCTTGATCACCTGTTGCGTGGTGTCGGTGACGGCGTGTGAGAATCCTGCTCCCTCATCTGACGCATCATCTGCCTGATACGTAGCTGGGAGAAGAGAGCGGGGTGCTTACGTTGATACTGGTGAGACCCACGAGCTGCAGGTAGATGATGTGGTAGAGCTGCGCGGAATCCACGATGCGACCGGCCGGGTCGATGTATTTGAGGATGCCGACGTGCTTGTACGACGTCCCTTGCGCCGCAACGCCCGTCACGAAGCAGAGCAAGTTGTTCCGAACCGAGTTGGCGTCCGGCAGCTGTGGTGCGCGCACGCCCAACACCTGGTTCAGCACCACAATGCACGGCGCGGTTGATGGAGCTGCAGAGAGTGTGGATTGTGTGTACGCACCTCCCGGGCCTCTTTGAGCGTCTTCTTGAGGAGACGCTTGACGAGCCAATAGGGGATCCCCAGCGGAAGGCGTGGGATGACGTCGTTGCGGTTCACGAACCTGAACAGCCGATCCCCGATCCTGTCCGTCATGAACTGCGCGAAATGCCTGCATACGAGCACGCACGCACAGTGAGCGAACTAACTCGTCATGTGGACAGCTTGGGTGCGTGAGTGTACGTACACGTCCCCAAGTCGGGGCTGTCCGAATGTGTAGACACTGCCGATGTTCTCCTCGCTGTCCGGGAAGTCCTGTGCGGTATGGCGTGCCAGCGCAAAGCGCAGTTAGTTATCAGCTGAAGCAGCAGCACGACGCATGCACGAGTACGGTCGTACATGCATCATCTGCCCCACGAACAAGGTGGCCAACGCTCCGCCCAGGCTGTGGCCGGTTACCCAAAGCTTGCGGGTGGGTCGTTTGGACCTGCGCAAACAAAGATACCTCACCGTGAGACACACAGCTGACAAGCGAACAAACATCAGTCCAAAGGCCTTGACGAACCGGTTGGCACAGCAGGGAGCGTGCGAGCGGTGAGGCCGTTCGAGAAGGCCCAGCTCGCGTAGGTGCGCGATGATCTGGTCGTAGGCGGGCTCCTTGAGCGAGCTGGCCTGCACCTTGGAGTGGTAGGCGTCGAGCCCGGTGATACGGAGCGCCAGCCGGCGGTTCCACGAGAACACGACCGCCGCCCAGTGCAG